>JAIUZE010005608.1:0-20207 GCA_022085475.1 Heliosperma pusillum
AAAGTGGGTGACCAAGTCTTACTCTATAATTCTAGAGTCAAGTTGTTTCCGGGAACGCTACGCTCTAGATGGTCGGGTCCTTTCAAAGTTATCGACATTTCACCACATGGAGCTTTTGAACTTTGGAGCGAAGAAGGTGGTAATTTCAAGGTCAATGGGCATCGAGTGAAAAGATATTTCGAGGGCGATGAAAAGGGAACGGTGGAAGTACTCTTCCTTGGGGATCCACTTCCCGAGGAGGAGTCTTGTTTGTAAACTCTTGTGATTTGATAGGTTTGGTGGAGTCCCTCAACAACCACCAATTTTTTTTTTTTGTATATAGCATGCATATTAGGAATAGTTGTGAAGATTTGGATTTGTGTACTCGGGTTTTCCGTCTTTAGGAAGAAGTTTTAGGAAAGTTTGAAACACTTGTAGTCGGGTTTGGTTTGAAACCGTTTCATTGGGATTATGTTGGTTGCGTGGATATTGTTGGTGACTTGGGTTTCTTTGGGAATTTGTTTTGGTTTTGAAGAAGAGGTGAAGACAAGAAGATGTGCTCCAGGCCGGTCGACCGGCAGCCGGGGTGCAGACCGGCCCAGAGCACTCCAGAAGGTGGCTTTTGAAGATGGTAAATTAAGGAGCAGGTATTCCAGGCCGGTCGACCGGCAGCCGGGGTCCAACCGGCCTGGAACACAATGTCATTGAAGTCGAGTTTTTTGCAGAATATTGGCCTGTGTTCTAGGCCGGTCGACCGGCGGCCGGTCTGACACCGGCCCAGAACACATTGTAACTGAACTTTTGAAAGGTTGAAAAATTGAGCTGAAGTCCAGGCCGGTCGACCGGCAGCCGGGGTCCGACCGGCCTAGACTACCTGAACACGCCATAATCAAAAAATCCGAAAAAATCAAATTTTTGCCTTGAGTTCCAGGCCGGTCGACCGGCGGCCGGTGCCTGGACCGGCCCAGAACTCACCCGAGAGCCATTATTTCACTCGTGAGCCTCATTTATTCTTTCATTCTTCTTCATTCAACTTCCTTCTTTCTTCTTTCTTCCAACAAAACCCACAAAAACTCACACAGATCACCACTTAACTCACCAAATCCAACATCAAACCCACAAATTAACCCACTACTTCACCCAAAATCATCCCCCACCTCAAAAACCCAATTTTTCCCTCTTTCAATTGAATATTCCGAAAATCAACATGGCTCAACAACAACCAAGGAAAAGGACAAGGGCTCAACTTGAGGCCGAGTTGGAGGCTAGGCTTCAGCAGGTGACGGCGGGAATGGGGCCGGATAACGATTTTCCGGATATCGTCTTCGTAAGCGAAATAGCAAGAGGTAAATTTCAATGTTTAAAGCGTAGACCTCTTCCCCACTCCCGTTTTATTTGCCGGAATACTATGCGGAACCTCGGCCTTGATACGGTCACTCTTGAACTTTTCAAAGGGTTGGGGATGGGGGAACTATACGGTCAGCACTTCCGTACTTACCCCCGTCTTACTTGGGAATTTTTGAGGTCGTTTAGTCATGAGAAGGATAGAAATACGGGTATGGTCAAAATTGTTTCCTTTCGCCTTCTTAATACTGCATTTAACCTTCCCCTTGAGAAATTTTGTAAAGTTTTAGGGGTCAAATTTCATAAGTCGTACAAGGTCCCCGAAAGCGTTAATGTGAATGATGTGTGGACTGCTATATCGGGTTTTGAGTTTGAGAAGGGAACTAAGAGGCCGGCAAATGCTTGCCACAATGCCCCTATTAGGTTTTGGCATAGGTTTATGGGTTGGACGTTGTTTGGGAGAGAGGAGGGTCATAATTTTAGGGCCGATGAGCTTTCGATTTTGGCGGCTTACTTGTTCCAACAGCCGCATAAATTTGGGATCAACATCGGTCATCATGTCGTTATCCACTTCCAAAAAATTGCCAATGACCCGTTTAGCCCTACCGGAATCCATTTAGGGGGGATTGTTACCAAGATTGCCCATGTACTTTGTAGAGATGCTCTAGATGAGCGTAATTTGAGGTGTTTAGGGGGTTACTCATTGTTGACGGAGGACTACGTTTTTAAGAAGCTTGAGTGGGTAATAAAGAGAGTTGAGGACGGGAAGACTTATTGGGGGATTCGAGGGGTAAATTCTATTCCCCTCCCTAATAGTGCGGCTATGAAAGTGGTTCCTGATAGCGCGCATTATCTTCTCCCCTTAGAGGAGGAGAACCCTCCACCACCACCTGAAGAAACCCCGGAAGATCCTTTAGCTCCAGTTACCGCATTTAGGCGAGATCCTACTGCCCCCGTCACTACATATATGAGAGAGGAGCGGGGCCCCACTTCCACCACATTGCCTTATATGAGCCCCTTCTATCATCAGCAGCAGTGGCGCCCTTGGCCCAATTCATCCCAACCCGACGCATCCACTTCTACCACTACCAGTTACCCACCTTTGGATCCTTCCTTGATCCAGTTCATGGCCGACATGACTTTAGCCTCCGAGGCAGCAGCTACGGAGAGAGAGGCAGCGGCTAGGGAGAGAGAGGCGGCATCTAAGTGGCGTGAGGAGGAGGCTCGGGATAGAGCTCTTTTGTCGCAGCGGATGGACAGGATGTACTATGACTTGGCTCTTGGCCAATACCCTTCTTACGATAATTGGTGTAGGGAGGGGTATAGGGAGCCAGTTGGCCCACATCCGTCCTATTTCATGTGGCCAGAGGGCGGGTATGATCAGGGTTCTAGGGTGTTTGGTGATTTCAATATTCAGCATGACTCTTATTCTTCTGCGCCGGTTTTTGCTCAGCCGGTAGTTGATGAGGAGGAGGTGGACCCAGAGATTGCGGCTCAGAACGCCGAGTGGTTTGACAGGATGGGTCCACGGTTCGAGATTGTGGAGGGTGGCGGCTCTGGTTCGGGAGCCCATGATGTAGATGCGTCTTTTGCTGAGGCCAGTCATGGCCAATTTGATACTACATCCTCTGATTTCCCTGGATACTCTTGAGGCCGGAAACCCATGAGTATGATCCCTTATAATCCAAATCTTCATCATATTTATATTTTCCCATGCATTTAGATAGTTGTATTATATTTTAGCTTAGTCATCCATTTAGTTGCATCCATTTAGGCTTGCATTAGAATTTAATTTTGTAACATATCGTCACATATTAGCCTTGCATCCATATAGTGTAGTTTGCATTTACTTAGATCATGACATTGTATTATATCATTTTGCATTTAGTTTTAGGACTTTTATTTAGTTCATGCATTTACTTAGAACTAACCCTCTTGTATATATTGTTCATATTGTGATTTCTCTTCAAAAATCAAAAACCCCTAAAACAAGTTTTTATTTTTCAAAATATTTAAAAACCCAAAAACATGTTATTTGTTTTGAATTCACCCCTCACACCATGTAAATACCAAGTGTGGGGAGGGAATTCCCATAAATTGAAAAACCCAAAAAGATTGTTTTGTTTTTCCTTTTCTTTTTTCTCTCCTTCCATATTTGAGTCACTTACTCGAGGACGAGTAAGACTTAAGTGTGGGGAGGATTTTATTTCTTTTGTATATATCGTTGATGTTTGAAAAAAGTTGAAAAATGCCTAAAAATCGAAAAATTTGAAAATTTTCCAAAAAATATATGTTTAGATTAGTTTGTATATAGTTTATTTTGTATATATTGCCGTGTGTTTCTTTTTATCTCCATCCATAGGTGCGCCCCACATCATATGAGGCACGAAAACGGGAAAATGAAGACGCTTTGGTGAGATCTTTCCTATTTCTCTTCTCCCTTATCTCCTTTCCTTCTTACTTGAGGACGGGATGTGTTGATGACGATGGTGTGAATTTTGTTGATTGGCGTGTGTGCCACTTGTGTGCTGTTAGGAGATAGCATTAGCTTATGTGTCATATAGTCGGTTAGAGCATGTGCATTTACGTTGTATATATGCTAGATTGCATCATGGCATATAGTTGCATTTAGAAAAATGTTTTAATAATTGTCTTTTTGGAAAACTTGTTGAATGTGCATAGTCCCTTTTTGCTACTTTTTTTATTCATAAAGTGTTCATCTTAATCGTGGAATTTTAGACGCCCTGGGTTGTGCATTTCTAGTGAGTTTTAACCCGTCTACTAATGCCGAGCCACGAGTTTTCGCTTATTCCACCTCGACACCCTCGATTGATGTGATTATTCCGATGGTAGAAAGAATTCTTAGGTGACCGTTCTTGCTATGCAACCAACCATGATTCATTGTTCTTCCACTTTTGATCAAAAAAAGGAAACAAATCAAACAAGCTGAAAATATTGAGTCAATTATCATCTTTTCTTGTTTTCGTCGAGGAAGTGCAAAACGGAACTTCTAGGGATTCTAGTGGGCCCATATCTAGGCCCCCTTTCGATGCCACTACGGTGGGGATACCCCTATTGTTGGTTCCGACCGCATGTCCTTGACGGAAACCGTGTGCTTTCATGCCAAAAATTGCAAACCAAAATGCAAATCAAAAAGAAAGAAAAAGAAAAAGAAAGCAAAGTGTGAAATGAAAAATTTTCCAAGCAATAAGACTCAAATCTCAATTTCCTTTTATCCTTCTTGAATCATTCACCTTTGAAGTTGCATAGTGAGACGGGACGACCCTTGTGTCTCATTTATTTGAGAAACGTGAATTCCATATGCTATTGTGCTTAATAACGTCACGAGGATTTCATTTCCATCTTCCATCTTATCGCTTTTGGCCAAGCAAATAGTAGACGGGGTTCGAATTTTTCATTAGACTTGCACCGCTAGGAGGCGAATATTTTTCCATGCTTTATGATATTAGTGGCTTACAAGGATCATGCATTATTTAAACGGTTTTCCTTTTAGATATTTCCGTCACATGGATGAGGCATGTGATTTTTCTTTTGTTAGATGCATCTTTGTCGTGTTCTTACGTGTTTTTCATTTGGATGCGTCGAGATTTTGAGCAAGCCCCTACTTGCCTTGCAAGGAGGTACTCTACCTCATGAGTATCTCGTTGTGAGTTGAAGGGACGGAGGAGGCCCGTTAATTGCCTACCGTCGGATATTATTAATAGTTTAGGTTTTAGCCTTAATATTAGAGTAGTAGTGAATAAGGGTACTTATGGGTCTCGAATTTTGTTTACTTACTCGGGGACGAGTAAGTCTTAAGTGTGGGGAATTTTGATAAGCATTCATTTAGTCACATTTTTACCTCATTTTCGTCCCCATTTTGGTCCGTTTACACGGATTTGCGTGTCTTTAATTGCATTTTATTTCCCGATTTCCCGCGCTATGAATATTGATCTCAATTTGCAGGAATTAAGGCGGAAATGAGGAAATCGGTGCATAAAGACATTGCATGAGTCGGGATTCGAAGATGAGTTGAAAAATGAAGAAATATTTCATCAGGTGGCCCAGGCCGGTCCCCAGACCGGCGGCCGGTCGACCGGCCCAGACCACCACTTCACAAATGAAAGAAGTTGAAAAGTGAAGAAAAGGTCCCAGGTAGCGCCGGCCGGCCTACCGGCGGCCGGTCGACTGCCCGGCCTGCGCCTACATCAGAAGCCACATGAGAGGGTTTTGGTGCTCCAGGCCGGTGGGGGACCGGCGGCCGGTCGACCGGCCCAGACCTCCATTTTCCCATACTTAGAAGATTTTGAAGCATTTTGAAGGCGAGTTTCTGAAGTCATCGATGTGCTCCAGGCCGGTCAGAGGCCCGGCGGCCGGTCGACCGGCCGGGAACACAACATCGCAAAAATCGCCCTCTTCTTCTAATTTCTTCCTTAATTTCGAGAGACCTATATATACCCCCCCTTATTATTTTGTAAGCAGTTTTTAGTTTTTTAACATTCCTTTTAGCACGAAACCCTAGAAATTTGTAACCCAAATTAATCCCTAATTACTCTCCTAATATTTCCCTAATCTAGTTTAGTTTCTCATTTCAAGTTGTTGATTCTAGTATTTCATTTCATTTGTGGAGTTTGTATTGAAGACTTGGGTGAAGACATTCCCTCATACTCATCAATATAAGTTTTGTTTGGTATAAAATCTCTCATCTTTTTTATTGTTTATGCAATTAATTTCCATCTCTAGTTTATAGTTCATCTTTTGATTATTATCTTTATTCTTCTCATAGTATTATGGTGATTGAACTCCCCCTTCCCTTTAGTGCTTTGATTTCCTTTACCATGTGTGAGTAGATTATCCTCTAGGGTTTAGGGGAGCCTAAGGGTGGATCATGTGGGGTATTAGGTTGGTTAATTAGCAAGTTTGTGGTAAATGATTTGGGTATTGCCCATATGAACACCAAGTGTTTGATGAAATGTGTGAACGAAAGTTACCATTTTATCAAGCATGGTTTGATCTTCTCTTAAGCGACGGTGGTAGAGACGATTAGACTAAGCGTTTATATGGGTGATTTGAGACAAATGCGATAGCTTGTTGATGATTATCGATTGTTGAGACATTAGCAATCGATTTTACTCGAATTATTTACCCCTTTCGCTAGTTACCCGACTAACCCATTAAATCCCCCTAAGGTGAACCCTTTACCCTAGTCTTTCCCTTAATTGTTTTCATCTTTATTACTTAGCGATTACTTGTTTTTCCTAGTTTTTAGTTAACTTTCCAATCCGTCATATTTTAGGCTAGAATAGGATTCAATCGAACTAGTAGTTGACCTCCCCCATCCTCGTGGATTTCGACCCCTTTATACTACTTTTATTGGGTTATTTTTGATGCTTGTTTTGACGACAAACCGACCATCAGTCATTCCAAAAATAGCGTTTTGAGTCATGCTTCAACTTCCTCCTAGCTCTAGCATCCAACTCTTCCGGAATAAACCCACTCACAATCAAATTTGCCAAGTCCGCAAACCATGGTGATTTACCACCTATCATCATCAAACTATATTCTCTCAACCACTCATTGATCGGGCCACTCTCATCCTTCAACCCATGATCTTCGGTAGTCAATCTAGATAGGTGGTCGGCAACAACATTCTCCGACCCCGCCTTGTCTTTAATTTCCAAGTCAAACTCTTGAAGTAAAAGAACCCACCTCAAGAGCCTTGGCTTTGCATCCTTTTTCACTAACAATTGCCTCAAAGCGGAGTGATCCGAGTATACCACAACCTTAGCACCAACAAAGTATTGCCGGAACTTTTCCACGGCATGAACAATGGCTAGCATCTCCTTTTCCGTCGTAGAGTAGTTGACTTGGGCTTGATCAAGAGTTTTGCTTGTGTAGTAGATTACATGGTGCTTCTTGTCCACAACTTGGCCAAGCACCGCCCCGACCGCATAATCGGAGGCGTCGCACATAACTTCGAAGGGAAGGCTCCAATCCGGTGATCGGATTATGGGAGCCGTCACAAGAGCCTCCTTTAACCTACAAAAAGCACTCAAGCAAAATTCATCAAATACAAATGGTGTGTCTTTGAGAAGAAGAGAAGTTAAAGGCTTGGCTATTTTAGAAAAGTCTTTGATGAAACGTCGGTAAAAGCCCGCATGGCCTAGAAAACTTCTCACTCCCTTCACATTAGTAGGGGGTGACAAGTTTTCTATTACCGAAACCTTAGCCATATCAACTTCTATGCCTCTCTTAGACACGATGTGACCAAGCACAACCCCCTCCTCCACCATAAAGTGGCACTTCTCCCAATTGAGGACAAGGTTGTGCTCCTCACATCTTTGCAAAACATGAGACAAATTCACAAGTCCAAGATCAAATGAGTCTCCATGGACACTAAAGTCGTCCATGAAGACCTCCATACTCTTCTCAAGAAAATCGGCAAAAATTGCCGTCATACATCTTTGGAAAGTCCCCGGAGCATTACAAAGCCCAAAGGGCATCCTCCTATAAGCATAAACTCCTATGGGACAAGTGAATGTGGTTTTCTCTTGGTCTTCCGGGTGTATGGGGATTTGGAAAAACCCGGAATAACCATCTAGAAATGAATAGTAAGAATGCCCCGCCAACCTTTCAAGCATTTGGTCAATAAAGGGGATGGGGTAGTGGTCTTTGAGGGTGGCGGCATTTAATTTGCGATAGTCAATGCACATCCGCCACCCGGTCACGGGTCTAGAAGCTAAGAGAGTCCCATCCTCTTGTTCCACCATAGTCACCCCTCCTTTCTTGGGCACTACATGGACGGGGCTCACCCAAGAACTATCGGTTATTTGGTAGATAATCCCGGCCTCTAACAACTTCATAACCTCACTTTTAACCACTTCCGCCATCTTAGGGTTCAACCTACGTAGCCCATCTACCTTAGGTTTGCTACCCTCCTCCAAGACAATCCTATGCATGCAAAGATTAGGACTTAACCCTTTGATATCATCAATGCTATATCCAAGTGAACCCCTATGAGTTTTCAAGACTTTCAAAAGTTCAAGTTCTTGGCCTTCACTTAAATTAGCATTAATGATAACGGGATAAGTCTCTCCCTCACCTAAAAAAGAGTACTTAAGTGAGGGAGGTAAGGGCTTAAGTTGTACCTTTGGAGGGAGAAGGCCCTCCACCTTCTTCATTAGTTCATCATCTACCTCGTGGTCATCTCCCATCTCCTCATCATGGAGTGCCACTTGTAGAGCTTCTTCTTCATACTTCTCCTCTTCATGCACCTTCTCAACCACTTCCTCTATGACTTCTACCGAGCATGCTTTGTGAAACATTGGTCCCTTCACTAGATGTGGAAGATTAAATTCAAGGGTTTCGTTTCCCACCCTAAAGGTTAGCCGCCCGTCCCTCACATCAATGAGGACTCCTCCGGTAGCCAAAAAGGGCCTACCAAGGATGATGGGAGTGTGGCTATCCTCCGGGATATCTAGGACAACGAAATCCGGGGGGATCAAAAATTTGCCAACTTTAACGGGTACGTCCTCAAGCACACCCAAAGGTTGCTTAACGGACCTATCCGCTAGTTGTAGAGTCATAGAAGTGTGGGTTAAACTTTCAAGTCCAATTCTTTTAGCAATAGTTAAGGGAATGACACTTACACTTGCACCATTGTCACATAATGCCCTTGAAATCATGACTCCCCCCACAACACAAGGGATAGAGAAACTTCCGGGGTCCCCAAGTTTTTTTGGCATTTTGAAAGAGTTAGGATTAATGAGGAGAGCACTACACTCCGACTCCATAATCATAACATCTTGGGTACCCAAAGTTCTCTTATGAGTCAAGATGTCTTTTAGAAATTTTGAGTAAGTGGGCATGTTCAATATAACATCGGTGAAAGGTAAGGTCACTTCAAGTCCCTCAAGCATTTTTCAAAATTGGGTGAACTTGAAGTTTTCCTTAGTTTTCAAAGCTCTAGAGGGGTAGGGGATATCGGAAACAACAAGTGGAGAACTAAAAGATACCTTTGGAATGGGAGTTTTCTTGGTTACCTTAGCTCTTGCCATTGGTTGTACCTCTACTCCGTCATCATTGACATCCTTGTTCATCTCCTCTTCATAAGGCATAATTTCGACATACCCTTCTTCTCCCTCTTTGGGTTGATCATCTTCACCCTTGCCATCATCTTTTGACTCCAAGGTGGGAGTCAAAAAGGGCTCTTCAAGTTCTTCTCCTTCCTCAACATGCTCATCATTTGGAATCTCATCATTCATCATATCCATGTAGGGGTTATCAAGCACTAGTCCACTTCTTAAAGTCACCGCACATGCATGGTGGCTAGATGAAGCATCCTTGGAGCTTTTCCCTTGAGCAAGTAGACCTCCCGGAGGCCTTTGAGGATTGTTCAAAGCTTGGGAAGCTAGCCTAGCTTCCAACTCTCTCACCTCCTTTTTGTGAGCATTAGTGACATTTTGCAAAGCCAAATTGTTTTGGATTTCCATGTTTTTGACTAGTTGCAAAACTTCACTTATTGAAGGATCACTCTCTTGGTGGGGTTGATTTGTCAAGGGAAGGGCAAAAGCATAGTCATTCCGACTACTCGACCCTTGGTTGTTGTTTCTTTGATTGTTAAAATTCCCTTGTTGATTGTTGTTAAAATTCCCTTGTTGATTGTTGTTAAAATTCCCTTGTTGCCCCCTTGAACCTTGATTGTTGAAATTTGACCCTTGGTTGTTGTTGAAATTTGGCCCTTGGCCTTGGAAAGATTGATCGGGAACCCCTTGACTTGCTTGATTGTTTTGATTGCCTTGGTAAAAATTACCTTGGCCTTGATTGTTGAAGTTTTGGTTCCCTTGATTTTGATTCCAATTTCCTTGACCTTGATTCAAATTACCTTGGTTTTGGAAGTTACCTTGGTTATTGTAACCTTGATCATTGAATTGTTGATTTTGGAATTGATTTGATCCTTGACCTTGTTGAGAGTTGTTGAATTGATTGTTATAGTTTCCTCTAGAAAATTGACCTCCTCCTCTAGGTTGGGAAAAACCCGGAGGGGTGGAAGGTTGAGTTTGTGTGTGTTGAGGGTTTAAGACATTTTGGCTTTTGTAACTCATGTTTGGGTGAAATTTTGAGCTTGGATGATAGAAATTTGAATTTGGGTTATAAGCTCCTTGATTTTGGAATTGAGGCCTTGAGGGCCTTGGGTTGTTGTTCATACCTTGGAAAGCATTCACATGTTGATAATCGTTTGCACCTTCATTGTTATAAGAGACATTGTTCCCACAAACTTCAAAGGTGTGTCCATATCCATTGCAAATTTCACAAGTGGGGGTTTGATAAGCTTCCACCATGGGAGGTGCATAAGACCCACTAGCTTCATTCACATGATGACCTGGACTTTGATTTTGAGCTTTTTGAAGCTCGGCAAAACCCTTAGTGAAAGTTTGTGTGAGCAAATCAATCTTGGCATTGGTATCCGCATTTGAGAAGTTCTCACTTGGGTACTTGGAACTCCTTCTCAAGCTATTCCCTCTAGAACTAGTACCATAACTAGATTCCGACTCAACCATCTTCTTAATCAATGCCGCCCCGTGTTGGTCATTTAAATGATCAAAACTTCCCCCCGCGGAAGCATTCACCATGGCCTTGGTTTGAGGGAGGAGAGTTTGATAGAAGGTTTGGGTTACATACCAATCCGCAATTCCATGGTGAGGGCATAGGGCAAGTAAATCAATGAAGCGATCCCATGCTTCTCCCAAAGACTCTCCATCCTCTTGTTGGAAGGTGGTAATCTCGTTTCTTAGCATCGCCGTTTTGGAGGCGGGGTAGTACTTACTTAGAACCTCCTTAGCCAAACCATCCCAAGTGGTGAAAGTGTTTGGAGGATGGTTATTCAACCACCTCTCCGCCCGGTCCTTGAGGGAAAATGGAAACAACATGAGGCAAAGGGTTTCTTCGGGCACCCCATTCCTTTTCATGATTCCAACCCTACTTTTGAATTTTCTCAAGTGGGCATGAGCATCTTCATCCGGGAGGCCTCCAAAGCTATCCCGCTCAATAGAATTCATTTGAGACGGGTGAATCTCAACATTATTAGGGGCCAAGACACCGAAATTGATTGGAGATTGGGTATCATCGTGGTTGGGACGGTTACGATCACGTAGAGTCGTCATTTGTGGTTGATTTTGTTGTTGAGGTATTGTAGGTGGTGAAGTTGGTGGTGTATTTTGTTGTGTATTGTAGAAGGGGTTTTCAAATATGGGTTCAATGGTGTTGTTTTGTGGGAAATCGATTGTTGGAGTGGATGTAGAAGCAATTGAAGTATTGGCTTGTTGATGGCTAACTCTTCTTGAATTCCTAACCCGAGCAAGGGTATTGGCACGGAGAGTCCTAAACAACCTTTCGGGTTCCGGATGGCTCAAGAACAACCCTTCACCCCTAGGCATGCACTCAAAGCAACTCAAAAACAAGTTAGACTCCTAGTGCGTTTTTGGGCACACTAGGGAAAGACAATAATGCAAGGCACTCTACAAATAATCTAACAACTAAAAAACAACAAAAACAACAAGTAACTTGGCTAAATCTAAGACACAAAACAAACTACGAGTTTCCTTACGCCATCCCCGGCAACGGCGCCATTTGATGATCGGTTTGTCGTCAAAACAAGCATCAAAAATAACCCAATAAAAGTAGTATAAAGGGGTCGAAATCCACGAGGATGGGGGAGGTCAACTACGAGTTCGATTGAATCCTATTCTAGCCTAAAATATGACGGATTGGAAAGTTAACTAAAAACTAGGAAAAACAAGTAATCGCTAAGTAATAAAGATGAAAACAATTAAGGGAAAGACTAGGGTAAAGGGTTCACCTTAGGGGGATTTAATGGGTTAGTCGGGTAACTAGCGAAAGAGGTAAATAATTCGAGTAAAATCGATTCCTAATGTCTCAACAATCGATAATCATCAACAAGCTATCGCATTTGTCTCAAATCACCCATATAAACACTTAATCTAATCGTCTCTACCACCGTCGCTTAAGAGAAGATCAAACCATGCTTGATAAAATGGTAACTTTCGTTCACACATTTCATCAAACACTTGGTGTTCATATGGGCAATACCCAAATCATTTACCACAAACTTGCTAATTAACCAACTTAATACCCCACATGATCCACCCTTAGGCTCCCCTAAACCCTAGAGGATAATCTACTCACACATGGTAAAGGAAATCAAAGCACTAAAGGGAAGGGGGAGGTCAATCACCATAATACTATGAGAAGAATAAAGATAATAATCAAAAGATGAACTATAAACTATAGATGGAAATTAATTGCATAAACAATAAAAAGATGAGAGATTTTATACCAAACAAACTTATATTGATGAGTATGAGGGAATGTCTTCACCCAAGTCTTCAATACAAACTCCACAAATGAAATGAAATACTAGAATCAACAACTTGAAATGAGAAACTAAACTAGATTAGGGAAATATTAGGAGAGTATTTAATGATTAATTTGGGTTACAAATTTCTAGGGTTTCGTGCTAAAAGGAGTGTTAAAAGACTAAAAAAACTAAAAAAACTGCTTACAAAATAATAAGGGGGGGGATATATAGGTCTCTCGAAATTAAGGAAAAAATTAGAAGAAGAGGCGAATTTTTCAGTCTCGTGTTCCCGGCCGGTCGACCGGCCGCCGGGCCTCTGACCGGCCTGGGACACAACAGTGTCTTCAGAAACTCGCCTTCAAAATGCTTCAAAAATCTTCCAAGTATGGGAAATAGTGGTCTGGGCCGGTCGACCGGCCGCCGGTCCCCCACCGGCCTGGAGCACCAAAACTCTCTCATGTTGCCTCTGATGTAGGTGCAGGCCGGGCAGTCGCCCGGCCGCCGGTAGGCCGGCCGGCGCTACCTGGGCTCTTTTCTTCACTTTTCCACCTCTTTCATTAGTGGAGTGGTGGTCTGGGCCGGTCGACCGGCCGCCGGTCTGGGGACCGGCCTGGGCCACCTGATGAAATATTTCTTCATTTTTCAACTATCTTCGAATCCCGACTCATGCAATGCCTTTATGCACCGATTTCCTCATTTCCGCCTTAATTCC
Organism: Heliosperma pusillum; assembly: GCA_022085475.1. NCBI lineage: Eukaryota > Viridiplantae > Streptophyta > Magnoliopsida > Caryophyllales > Caryophyllaceae > Heliosperma > Heliosperma pusillum. The sequence continues at coordinate 13,413 of JAIUZE010005608.1, forward strand.
TGCAAATTGAGATCAATATTCATAGCGCGGGAAATCGGGAAATAAAATGCAATTAAAGACACGCAAATCCGTGTAAACGGACCAAAATGGGGACGAAAATGAGGTAAAAATGTGACTAAATGAATGCTTATCAGTAATGAATACGGAGATAGCGAGGCATTGACCCAAAAAATATGAAGAGGTCGGTGTACCATCGCTACTAGATGACTGTTGGAGTAAGTGTCCTCCACAATAGTGCATTTATATAATAAATCTCATTTGGAATATATGTGGCATGATTAGTATATTATGATACTCCACGTCAGTTGATTAACGTAAATCGGTAACGCTCGGCTGACTAGAGTTTGACGTTATTGTCGTATGACGGCGGTGATCAACTGATCCCTTTAGGTCACACCTATAGGATGAGACCCAAACAGAAAACTAATTATTTGTATACGATACAGGTTAATTAGTCCTTTACATATATATTTGATATATGTTTGGTTACGAGAGTTATTTATTGGAAATTGAGTTAGGAACTCATTCCACTTAACTTTATTAGTCAATTATACGATAAGCGACTGAATAAATTTTACGTCTTATTTTTAATACGATTAAATAAGTTTTAATTTAGTGATTATTCGTTAATCATCAAATTAGTTGAGGTTGTGCATATATTTTGAGGTAGAGATAATTAGTTAATTATATTTACAAAGAGTTGTAAAATAAATTAACTAGACATTGTGGGACCCATTATATATTGATATAATGGTAAAATATCACTTAAAAGTTAAGTATATATATATTACTTATTAATTTGAGTCATATAATTGTTATATGATCAAATTAACACTTAATTATACAAGATAATTAAGCATATGATTAATAAGTATTTGTGAGACAAATATCAAAAATCAAAATGGTCCATTATGGACTCAAGTGGACCGGTTTTGAGTAGATAAAATCATTAGTGATTTTACTCTACCAATTCCACACTCCACCATTTCATAATGATATGTTATGACACATGATCATTATCAATTTCCATCCCACACTCAAGCTTTTTGCATGTGAATTAAATAAGGAGAAAAATCACCCTTGTTGGTGTTAGATGTGCCGGCCATGTGCTACAAAAAGAGCATGATGGTTGCTCATTTTACTTCACCAATTCATTCACTTGTTTTCATATCTTCTCTCTACACAACCTCTCACTAAACTCTCTAAAACTAATATTCCTATTACTAGAGTAGTAATAAAAGTTATATTAGTTTCTTCTTATCTCTATATTTTTTCTAGTCTAAATTTATAGTGATAGTTTGGGTTTAATCTTGGATGCAACTAGAAGGAGACCTTCTACTTTGGAGGTTGTTTTATGGAGGATCATCCATTAATTTCATGCTCAAGAACAATAAGAAAGAGTTCTTATTATGCCCATATTGAACCGAAAATACCCCATGTAAGGATGTTTTCGTCTTATCTTTTCTTTTATGCTTTTATATTTGCATGCATGATAACTAGATCCTAAATCATTAAGTTAATGTAATTTAATGAACTAATTAGAGGAGTTTAATTAAAGGTCTAGGACTTTCATGTGGTATCAGAGCTCAATTGTTACATGCATGTCGATTTTAAGCATTAAAATCGAGTTATACGATAACTTGGGTAAAATTGAAAATTTGTGTTAAAAATTGGTTTGCACAAAAATTTTGATTTGCATGCATACCTACTGATCTCAAAATGGTTGTGGTCAAATTTGGTGATTTTATGGATTAATTTGCTATTTATTTTGATTTATGGCCTTTAAATCATGTTAATATGCATGTTTTATGTTAAAAGTTAACTAAAAATAGTTGCATGTTGATTCTGGCCATGAAATTTTGATATGATCTCACATGCATGTTGTACATACTGTATGTAAAGTTTCGTGTTTTTTAAGTAACTTTTGCATGATGATTGATTTTTATAAGATAAAAGTCAATAAAGTGAGATTATTATGATCATAAAAATGAAACGTCCTTTTATGGTCTTGAAAATTTTTGGTACATTTTATAATCTGATTTATATCATCTTGGTGAAATTTTATAATTTGTTTCACTATTTTACTATATTTAATGGTTTTTATTTGATAAAACCGTTGAATATTAAGTTATTTGTTCATAACATTATTTTAAAATTTTTGGGCAAATGTTTCTAGTTTTTAGAGTTCCTGGAAATGTTCCAGAATGTCAAAATTTTTGGTTTCAAATTTTATTATTTCTATATTTTATTTTGGGTTTATTTCATATATGATATGATTAAACTTCTATATTTAGCAAATACGATCAATTCGAACTAATTAAATACAAAGAAAGTTAGTGGGGACTAATTTTGAGTTCTAAATCAGTTTAGATAATTAGTTTGAGCTTAAATACGATTTAAGAGTTGATTATTGAATTTTAATGGTTAAAAATCGATAAAATCCATAAAACCGAGCTAGAATGAGCATGATAAGTATCAAGGGCGATTTTGGCATGATTTTTACAGCATTTTATTTATGTTGTTATTTTGAATGAATGAATGTCATTTATTTAATTTTTAATGCAAGTTGTACCTAGTATGGCCTAGATTATTTTAATCGGTATTACCCGTAATGTAAGGGAATACCGATTCGGTTGTAATTTTATTTGCGATCTCGTATCGCCGTTTGTAATAATTTAATTTCATTTTTAGATCAAATTTATAATAGGAATTTTATTTGTATCTTTTTGTAATTAATTATTATGAAGACGGAGATTCCCGAAGTCGGTGTTCCAAAAGACGGTGCCATGAAGAGGCAAGGGGCCAAGGAGTTGGTTTCCGATTTTGTAATCTACAAGTTAATTAGATTAGCTAGGTGGCCATACTAGGATTTATTTATTGCTTGCTTTATGTTTTTCCGTTCATGCCAAAATCGCCAACATGCATTTTTATTTATCGATTGTCAATTCAAAGTTATTCAATATTCACCGACTTAGTTCGCTTATAGGGAATTTATAACTAAATTGACAAGACCTCTCACATAACTTAAAAAATTGAGATTTAGCCTTACCAATTGAAGCACCTATGAACCCCGTGTTCATTAGGGCTACCACGCTCGTGGGTCCCTTTTTACCTCGGGTAAGTAGGGTGATGCGATCACAAGCCAAAATTGGATTGGACTCAACGGGATAAGCGTTATCTTGGGACTAGGAGATGGATTTAGTTGAAATCCGTCAACCAAGAGTTCTAAAAGTGTAGAATTAGTCAAGTATTGACTTACCATTTTTAGATAAAGGTAGCATGCGATGACTATTTTTGTCTAAATATGGGTCTTGGAATCACTTATATAATTTCGTGAGGGGTCATTATATGAGTGACTTGTTAAAATTGTTTTACAAGTAAATTATATTTAAGCAATGAATGTTTATTTTCCGTTGATATTTATTTTATACGCGCAAATGACAAATATTTTATCCTTCTATGAACTTGTAAATCCGTTCAATCGTGGAAAGGGTTTCCATTATTTTATACGGTAGTATATTGATTGCGATCTCCGTTTAAACCACCGTAGCTAAAGACAAAATGAATTTTATCTTTTGATCCTCATATTCACCATTGCAAATGTCTCTTATGAAGAGTAAATGAATAAGTCACACTTAGTCAAAAACGTTTTGATTTTTAGTGACGTCTTCTTATAACAATGGTACAATCAAATTTTTTTTTTTGCTCCAAAGAAAATATTTGTATTTTGGTATGTCGTCATTATGCTCCTTATCGAGGCTTACCTCAAAAGAGGCCAAATCAGTTGGGACGACTAGGTTAATCGATTTATTTAAAATCGTTAATAACCAAATACCGTAGTCACTTCATGAAAGGTTTATCCTTTTTAAGGTAAAACCATGAATGAAATGAAGAATAGTCTTCACAATAATTCTAATATACTTATCTAAGTAGATATTCATGAAAGTGAGTGGGAGCACTAAGAATGATGTTTATATTCTTAATTGTTAAGACGAGGTTCAAGAGTAGGTTGGTTCGACTTTGACACAAGGCGAGGGAAAAAGGCAAGTCTATTTTTAATAATAAAGTCAAAACCTAAGCAATGTGTCGAACCCAACTTTTTGACGATTCTATTTTACAGTGTAGGACACAAGAAAAGAATCTGCCCCAAGTTTTCTAAAGAGTTAGAAATTGGGTGTACTATTTTCACCCATAATATCTATATGATCAACATTTATTTTGCTAAAATGCAAGTTTTGGGTATTAAATACCCATTATGGTTTTCATCGATGTATTCAATGCATATAATAATGATTCGTGCGACGACTAGCCATGAATAAATGTCGACCTACAATGAAAATATAACTATTGTAGTTTTATTTCTATAAGACATATAAAAGTTATAATGTGATCAATCTAGTTTTGGATTTAGAGGTATACTTCAATAAACGTTATTATATGTACATGACCTCTAAATAAAGAATATAGTATCCACTTTAGTGTACGACACAAGTGTTTCACTTTTGTGAATAGAACAAGCGTTGTATCTTTTTATGCCTTTACTTGGTCCATGGTTATAACCATACCAATCAAAGGTAATTATATTCTTGACCTAAACTACAAATTACTTGTCATATAGATTGTAAAAGGCTCAAAATTGGTGACCCTAATCTAATCTTAATTCTGGATTCTGTAACACATTAAGAGGCTAGTATTAACAACTATCCCTAAACCATCTGATTTTGAATCTTATGGTGCGTGCGAATCTTGTATTCAAGGCAAGATGATTCGTGCCCTTTTTTTGAAAAGGAAATCGAACTAGTAAGTTATTGGCCCTATTACATAAGAATACGTGTGGTCCAATAACAAACACTGTGACACCCTCAAATTTGCGGAAAGAAAAAAAATTATTTAAATACATAAAAGATAAGAATACATAACAAAGGCGTCTTAAATAAAAAGGTTCCTTACAAAACGGAAATAATATTATACAAAAGAAATATACAAGACGGGAGACATATCTCCCGTATAAATACGAAAAATAAAAGAGTGTATAATAATATACAATCCTAAAGAACCGAATATAGGTCCAAGGTAAATACTTCGCTCGCTAGCTCGTCAATGTACCCAATGTATGCATCACAAACCTGCCAACCGCATTAAATATAAACACGGAAGCCACAGTCAGTGGGGAGTAACTCCGAGTTCTCCCAGCCACGAAATGTCGAGTTTAATTAAAACATGAATAACATAAAAGCAATGTATATTGCAAATACAAAACCTTAACATATATGATATGCTTTTCATGTTATGAAACAATTAACTAACATATAACCTAGCATATGAAAGCTATCATGTGAATCCGATAATAAACTATAACACGAGGTAGGGAAGCTGGTATGCTAGCTCAGAGGTTACCTTTAAAACATGGCCATGATACACTCAACCCTAATCATACAAAATATCATGTGAATCAGTTAACAACCGGTAATCCAAACTCTATCAACCTTAGCCGGCTTGCATCTCACCTTCTAAGATTCATAGAATCATCAAAAATGAAAGACCAATACGTCTAGAAACAGGCATAAGTTCTTAGACAGTCAATAGTCGAATTCTGTAACTCGAGGCTATACCACAAGGTAGGATAAACATCCTCGTCCTAGACTGATCAGACCTAGCGACAACAGCTAACCCATTCCCTGTCTACATTACTAAACCGTACATGAGAAAAAACTTAATAGGCAACCACTAAGCGAGATGGCTAGTACTTAAGCGGCTCCATTCCCAAAGTGGAAGCATTAGGCAGCCATGCCCCGACTTGGAGATAAGCCCCCCAGGCCGAGACACAAAAGCTATCAAGCGGCGAACTATATACTCGTTAAAGACAGTACGGACCTATCAAGGTCATGGTCCAAGATACTCATTTAGAATTAGAATGGTCAAGACGCCATATACTCATAATTCTCTATGGGTACTTAGTCAACACGACACCAACCATATAATCAAACAGTCACGGAAAAACTTCCTATCATGTGACTAATTGCATACAAATCATATTCAAATATCATATCGCCTCATATCTACTAAGGCTTATTCATTCATTCATAAAAATAAAACCTTACCTGAAGACAAATCCCCGACCCGAGTCCCGCGACGGGTCATCAGTCAAAACGGGGCTGACTAGATCTTAGTTTGACCAAACCCGTTTGGTCAAACCGGCTAGAAACAGAGTCTTAGCCATTTAGGCTTGAACATAAGAATATCACATTCCTTTCATGCTATTTCATTCTAATTTCTAACATGTGAATTATTAATTCTTACCCAACCCGCTTGACTTAAAGGATATCAAATTAAACTATAATCTCGTATTATAATTTCTAACATGTGAGAAATAATAATATTATGAAAAACCTTTTTAATTAAATGTTTTACATATTAACATTTCCCACTTGCTAAATATTACAAAACACGATAAAATGGCAATAACTCAAAAACTGTCACAAGACCAAGGAAGGGACCCACGGGCTGATTTGGGCCGAGACCAAACATGGGCCTGGACTGGGCCCACGGCTGATTTGGGCTGTTTTGGTTTAAAATTTCTAAACCCGTTTCTTAATATTTTCCCGCATGCTTAACATATTTAAAACCCGTCAAAACAACAACAAAACAATCAATTATCGACACAACTCCCAAGGACCATACCCGGACCAAATCCAGACCGGGCTGGACCGGCCTGAACCGGCTGGTTTGGGTCGGTTTTCCAGCCCCACCTCCGGCCACCCTACACGGTCCAAAACCACCACCCCTCCAAATTAA
>JAIUZE010005608.1:26848-100023 GCA_022085475.1 Heliosperma pusillum
TATCTCTTTCGCATGTATCACATGTTTTGTGACGGTTTTCGATATGTTCCCACTTTGAGTCGGTTTTTACAAATGAGTCGGTTTGAGCACTATTTGGTATTGTGCTTTGTACTCTCATTCCCTTGGCTACCTTCCCGTTCGTAAGGCTGGAATGTCGGAACGGAGAGGTATCCTACTGCTTAATTGCATGTGTTAGTGGGCATACGACGACGTTGTTGGGAGTTGAACGCTATGCGTTGATCGACCCGGCCGTCAAATGTTGTGTACTTGCGAGGTGGTGTTATTTGCATGTAGCGTACCGCTTGTTATGAGGCTTGTGCTCTTTTCCGCCTCTTTCGTGAATTGATCTACCGAATTTGGGGTACTCGGCGTCTATGATTGACAGAGTCTTGGATGCGAAATGTTTATCGCATGTCGAATCGGAACACGTTATTCCGAGAGTCTGGCCAGGTTTAGACTAGGACCGTATTATTATCGTCGTCCTACCGGAGGAAATTAGTGCACATAGGCGAAATGTAAGCATCGCGTATGAGTTCAGGGAAATGCTTATCCCGTGGATGCCTATTAATCATACTTGCCATGTACACGATGCTAGTGCGTTTCATTTACCGTGAGAAAGGTCGTCTTTGTGTCGTAGTTCTTGAATGCGTGATTTCATGATATTATTCATGGTCATTGCATGATTGGACAGCGTCAATGTCTTGGTTCGTGAATGGATGATAATATGTTGTGTTTATTGTGATCATCGCATGACTTGACGTGGTTTGTCTGTCGAGTCTCAATCTTATCAATCGTATACCGCTAACGGTGAGATGCAAGCCCTAGTGAGCGTATTCGGTTGCCTAAGAGTGTTTTCCCCGAGTCTTTGAATAATATGATGGTTTCGGATTTGATTTCCACATGATCTTATCATTATATATTGTATTGCCTATCTTTTCTTATCGTAACTCACATGTATATCTATATATGCATGCTCTACTTTTGTATTTCCTTATATGTACGTTAAAGGTGATATGGCTGGGAGAACCGGAGTTACTCCCCACTGACTGTGGCGTTCATGTTTTTCATGAATGAACAGGTTGCTTGCTTGGATGCCTTTTTGGATATGATATTTTGGGGTTCGGGTGTGAGCTAGCGGGCGTTGTCCCTGGAAGTTTCACCTCTAGACGATTTTAGATTGTTTGCTAAACACTTGTTCTTTGTTAACATTTTGAGAGACTCCGTCTCTTTGTTATTTTCCGCACTTAGTTTGTAATATTTTGACACTCCTCGTTTTATTTAACTTGTATGTATAAAAGTTTTTAAAACTTCACATTTCCGCTATATAATTCACATGCTTGTATGTTTTATATTTCCGCATTCGCGAGGGTTGTCACATTGTGGGACCCATTATATATTGATATAATGGTAAAATATCACTTAAAATTTAAGTATATATATTACTTATTAATTTGAGTCATATAATTGTTATATGATCAAATTAACACTTAATTATACAAGATAATTAAGCATATGATTAATAAGTATTTGTGAGACAAATATCAAAAATCAAAATGGTCCATTATGGACACAAGTGGACCGGTTTTGAGTAGATAAAATCATTAGTGATTTTACTCTACCAATTCTACACTCCACCATTTCATAATAACATGTTATGACACATGATCATTATCAATTTCCATCCCACACTCAAGCTTTTTGCATGTGAATTAAATAAGGAGAAAAATCACCCTTGTTGGTGTTAGATGTGCCGGCCATGTGCTACAAAAAGAGCATGATGGTTGCTCATTTTACTTCACCAATTCATTCACTTGTTTTCATATCTTCTCTCTACACAACCTCTCACTAAACTCTCTAAAACTAATATTCCTATTACTAGAGTAGTAATAAAAGTTATATTAGTTTCTTCTTATCTCTATATTTTTCTAGTCTAAATTTATAGTGATAGTTTGGGCTTAATCTTGGATGCAACTAGAAGGAGACCTTCTACTTTGGAGGTTGTTTTTATGGAGGATCATCCATTAATTTCATGCTCAAGAACAATAAGAAGGAGTTCTTATTGTGCCCATATTGAACCGAAAATACCCCATGTAAGGATGTTTTCGTCTTATCTTTTCTTTTATGCTTTTATATTTGCATGCATGATAACTAGATCCTAAATCATTAAGTTAATGTAATTTAATGAACTAATTAGAGGAGTCTAATTAAAGGTCTAGGACTTTCAATGACTTGTTGAGAGAATTCGAAAACATCTTCAACGCTCTGTAGTGTCCACTAGAGTTGAAGGTAGACCAGACGGCCTTTTATCTGAGGATAAAGGCGAGGTTGTGGTGGAGCCATAACAGGAAAAATATAAGGGAATATTACAAGGAAGTGGAGAATAGTGAGGTTGTGGATAGCGAAGGTTGCAAGGGGATGATGAGAAATGAGTTTGTGCCGGAACATGTTCGTAGCAAGATGCGGGAAAATTTCGACCATTTCAAGATGACTGAGGACATGACATTGGAGGAGTACCACAATCAATTCATGGAGCCGTTAACTTATACAGCTGACTTGAAAATGAGCAATGAGATTTTAGCGGTGCGGTTTGAGAAAGGACTGACTTTGGACATCTTGAATAGGCTACATGCTGTAGTGTCAAATGAGACTAGGGATGTGAGAAAAGTGTACTTGAGGGATGGACATGCGAACCGGCTAGCCGAAATGACCAGGGACAGAAAAAAGGCAGAGGGAGAGAAGAGAAAGGTGGAATATGTGAGTGAAGGGAATGAAGCACTACTACAAATTCAGGCAATAACAACGCCCCATCAACAACGCATACTCACGAAAATTAAGAAAAACCGTTGTGGAATGGATAATTATTTTTCCGCGGAATTTTATTAAACCTAATAACAACGGTATTAATTTTTCGTCCGTTGTTATTAGTTTTAACAACGGGCTGAACTAAAATAACCGTTGTAAATATATAAACTAATAACAATAGATTAATCTATATCCGTTGTTATTAATTTGGCGCAAAATGAGGAAAAGTAATAACAACGGGCAGGAACAAACCCGTTGTTATAATGTGTTATTAATTTGGCGCAAAATTTGGCGTAAATTAATAACAACGGATATGATTTTGCTGTACGTTGTTGTTAGTTGTAACAACGGTTAGAACTTTGTTAACCGTTGTAAATATATAAAATAATAACAACAATTTACTATGAATAATAACCGTTGTCAATATTGCTTATACTGCAACACAAAAAAACACACAACACTAATAATACTGTACTGCAACACAAAAACACAAACACAAAGCGATTATACTGCAACACAAAATCCACAAACACTAAGACATACTCCCTGATCGTCTCTCAGTCATCATCTCCGTCTGCTATTTCTTATTAATCAGGTATTCTAATAATTTTGCTTTATTGATTTCCTGAATTTCGTTTATTTGTGAATTAGTTGCCTTATACATTGCATTTTCTGAATTAGTTGGCTTATTATTGAATTAGTTTTAATTAGTTGGATTTTCTGAGTTACTTGGCTTACTATATATATTACGAATGTAGACAAATGACTCGAACTTGGATGAATGCTGCGAATATGAGTGACCCAAACTATAAGGATGGTTTAGCTGAGTTTTATGAAGTAGTTGCGAACAATTTGATTGGTTCTTCTAGTATTCCATGCCCTTGTGAAAGATGTGGTAATATTAGGTATATGGCTATGCCGGATGTTAAAATTCACCTAGAAAAGTATTGTTTTAGTCGATCCTATACCCGTTGGATTTTTCATGGGGAATCATTAGAGGAAGAGAATAGCTTTGAAGAAGATGATCTTGAGGTATACGAAAGGATAACTGATGATCCCGAGTTTGCCGAGTATGTTGAGTTGGAAGCAGACAAGTTGAATGTGGGGTCTACAGATAATGAAGAAAAAGATGATGAATCAAATGCTTTTGAAGATAACAACATTAATTTGGATGACCTTGACAACATGTATGAGAAGTTGTGTGAGTCCGAAGCGCCTCTGTACCCTGGTTGTAAGTACACAAAGATGTCGGCTGTGGTGAAGTTGTATAATATCAAGGGGGCAAATGGGGTTAGTGACACGTGTTTCACTAGTTTATTAGCCTTGATAAACGACATGCTTCCAGATGGTAATGTTCTTCCCGTTAAGACATATGAGGCTAAAAAACTAATTAGAGGGGTGGGTATGAAATATGAGAAAATACATGCATGTCCAAATGACTGCGTATTGTATCGAAAATTATATCAAAACTTAACCAATTGTCCGGTTTGTTTTGTGTGGCGTTATAAGGATAAGGAAGGAATCCCGGCTAATGTGTTATGGTATTTTCCAGTGATACCAAGATTCATAAGGATGTTTGCGAGTAGCAATGATTCAAAAATGTTAACTTGACATGAAACTGGAAGAATAAATGATGGGAAGCTAAGACACCCGGCAGATGGTATGCAATGGAAATCGTTTGACGCTAAGTATCCCGAGTTCGACATTGAACCTAGAACCTTACGTCTAGCGCTGTCCACTGATGGAATGAACCCACATGGAAACATGAGTACCCAACATAGTACTTGGCTAGTAGTGTTGGCAATATATAAGTTACCTCCATATGTGTGCATGAAAAGAAAGTATTTGATGTTGTCGTTGTTAATTTCCGGCCCTAAACAACCTGGAAATAATATAGATGTCTATTTGGAACCTCTTTTAGATGATTTGCGAATTTTGTGGGATAGTGGGATAGAAGTATTTGATGCATATAGGAATGAAACTTTCAATTTGAGAGCGATGTTATTGTGTACAATAACCGACTATCCGGCTTATGGCGACCTTTCTGGGCATACGGTGCATGGGAAAGAGGCATGTCCATTGTGTGGGGAGGATATCGAGTCTGAATACTTGAAGTGTTCTCATAAGTATGTGTATTTGGGAAATAGGAGGGGCTTGGATCCTGACCATTGTTATCGCAAGCAGCAGAAAGCATTTAATGGACGTCAAGAACATCGTCAACCTCCTAGAATTTTGAGTGGGCATGAAGTTTATCAGAAAGTAAAGCATATTGAGATAAAATATGGGAAGAAGAACGGCTCTAAATTGTCTACTCGTGGGTATAAGAAAAGATCCATATTTTTTGATAAACTTCCATATTGGCCTGACCTGGAGGTCAGGCATTGCCTCGATTTCATGCACATTGAGAAAAATGTCTGTGATAATATTATCAATACCCTCCTGAATGTTCCCGGTAAAACAAAGGATAACGCCGCAGCTAGGGAAGATATGCAAATGATGGGTATTAGGCTAGAGTTGGCACCACAGAAGAGAGGTAATGGTACATTTTTACCGCCAGCAGCTTATACCCTTTCACGGAATGAGAAAAAAGAGTTTTGTGCATGCTTGAATGGAATTAAAGTGCCACATGGTTATTCGTCCAACATCAAAAGCCTTGTGTCGATGCAAGACCTAAAACTTACCGGGTTAAAGTCACATGATTGCCACACTTTGATGCAACAATTACTATTCGTGGCTATTCGTTCCATTTTACCTGAAAAGGTACGATATGCTATTACCGGATTCTGTCTCTTCTTCCAGTCCATATGCGATACAGTCATCAATCCCGATGATGCGGATTCATTGCAGGACCTCGTTGTCACCTCTCTTTGTCATTTTGAAATGTATTTTCCACCCTCTTTCTTCACGATCATGATTCACCTGACCACTCACTTGATTAGGGAGATTTTGTACCTTGGGCCCGTGTACTTGAGATACCAGTATCCTTTCGAAAGATTGATGAAAGTGTACAAGGACTATACATCTAATCGGTATCGTCCAGAAGGTTGTATTGCTGAACGCGCTATATTAGACGAAGCTCTTGCATATTGTTACGATCATCTCTCCCCTAAGGAGTTAATTGGCGTTCCAAAGAATCGTCATAGTGACTGGATGACCAGAAAAGGTATTAGGGGCCGGGCTGAAAAAATTGTGGCATGTGACATGTTACATTTAGCACATACGTATGTGCTAAACAACGAAGATGAGGTGAAACCTTATATTCAACAACACAAAGATGAGCTCAAATACGATCACCCAAACAAGAGCGAGATGTGGATTGCAAACGAGCATAAGAAGACGTTCGGAGAGTGGTTTAGGAATATTGTCTTGAAGTATAAGAATTTGTATGGTGATGACATCTCTCCTAGGTTACTACGTCTTGGTTTAGGTCCAAATGCCAGGGCCACGTTTTTCAGCAGTTTTGCTATTAATGGTTATACTTTTTACACCCGCGAGCAAGATGAGTTGAGAACAATGCAAAATAGTGGTGTGAGTTCAGAATTTGAGGCAATGCACTTTGCTACTTCAAAAGATAAAAAATCTATTTGGGGAAAATGCCTTTATTATGGTGTTATTCAAGAAATATTGGTATTAGATTACATTGATTTCACAATACCTCTGTTTCGATGTAACTGGGTTGATAACAACAACAATTGTGTTCGAAAGGATAAAATGGGATTTACGTTGGTCAATTTGGATAAGGTTGGCAATAATAAGGATGATCCTTTCATAATGGCATCCCAAGCTAAACAAGTGTTCTATGTCACCGATCCTATGGATAAGAAGTGGTCTGTTGTACTATCTATAAGGAGTAGACGGGGTGCACCCGATAATGGTGGGGATAATGATCAGGATGTCGTGTTTGAGGGAATGGATCACTCTTCCACTGTATCTTATTTCGACAATGTTGACACTGATCATGATAACATTGAAAGCATCTATATGCGTGATGATCATGGTGAAGGTATTTGGGTTAACGAAGAAACTATGTCGAGCAAGAAACGTCCCCGATCCTGAGGTGGTTAATAATGTGAGGTATTAACTATTTGTTTTAAATAACTATCTTTCTGATTATTGTTCAAGATGTGTAGTCATTCAGTGTATTGTCTTTAGCTTTTGTTAGCTTTGGTTATTGTTGAAGATTCCCAAATTATTTAGCTTTTGCTCATTCAGTATACAGTCTCCATGTTTTGGTTTCTGCTGATTATTATTGCAGTGTATAGTGCTTATGCTATTGCTGTCTCTTTTTATAATTAAAAAATAAATAAAGGTAGCAACAACAACGGTTGTTCTAAATATACTCGTTGTTATTGCTTATAACAACGGTTATTAATCACAAACCGTTTTCGTAGTTTTTATTAATCACAACGGGTAGACGACTATAACCGTAGTCATTACTTTATCACAACGGTTTGTTTATAATAACCGTTGTCAATATTTGTTAATAAAAATGAAGAAAACACACAACACTAATAATGTGACTGTACTGCAACACAAAAACTCTATCACAAAGCGATCATACTGCACCACTAAGACATACTCCCTGATCGTCTTTCTGTCATCATCTCCCTTATTAATCAGGTATTTTTTTTATTAACTATTTCTTATTAAGATTTTCTAGCTAGATTGTTCAATTCTTATTATTGAATTGTGGATTTCCTGAATGTCGTTTATTATTGAATTTGTGAATTAGTTCAATTCTAATTTTGCTTTATCGATTGAATAACTTTGAATTGAATTTGTGAATAAGTGTATTATTGAATTTATGACCATTATTAAAATTAGTTTAATTACTTCTAACCTTAAGTCAAAAAACAAATTAACGAAACACCAAACAACATTAATATTATTAAATAATAAGTTCATACGGCGCCACACACAAATGGCGCCAAAACAACCAAACAATAACAACCAAACAACAACAAAAACAAACTAAATTGAGTCCGGGTAAATCTCCCGGATAGCTGCCACCGCTAGAGCATATGCATCAATCGGGTCAGCCTCGGCCAGAACCAACCCTTCCCACTGCTCTACCTGGGTCACTTCAACGAGGTCGACCCCATTTGGGAAACGGTGACGGTCATGTTCGGTAGCCACCCATAGATATGGCCCAGGCTGGTGGTCCGTGCTCTCAATCCAATTTTTTCGCCCATGCCCGGCCTTGTCAAACATTCTTGCCAGTTTGAATGCGGACGCACGATGAGCATCCGTCATCCCAAACTCGAAAACGAGTTCCCCTGGAAAATTTTGTATGTGGTTGATAGCCTTGTATTGAGGCTGTATTTATAGAGAGTTATTGATTGGAGTTATTGAGTCACATGCAGTTATTGATTCACATGCATGTGTTGGTTCACATGCATGCATTGATTCACATGCATTTACATTTCGGAAAACGACTATACATTCACATGCAGTTATTGATTGAGTAAATGTGTGAATGTATATATGCAGTTACATTTCCTATGCAGTCAATGCACTTAATATAATATGCAGTAACTACTGTCCACAACGGTTATAAACAAAAGACTCGTTGTGGTTGTCTTTATTTGGATATTCATATTGGCGCAAATAGGGTGAAAATATATAACAACAGCTATGTTGCACCGTTGTCATTACTCTATCACAACGGTTTTAGTATTTCTCAATATTATTATTTTTAATAATAGCAACGGTTTTAGTAAAACCGTTGTGGAAAGTAATAGCAACGGTTTTTTAACGAATAACCGTTGTTATTTCTCAATATTATAATTTTTAATTAAAAGATATTGCAGTCCAAACCCGTGAATAAACAACAGCAGAACAACTGTAACAACAGAAACAACATTGATTAAAGCATCCATTGAACATCATCAATGACAGCATAACCCCTCTAAAAATACAGCCTCAAAACCCCTCCTTTAAATATTACATAACCCTAATTAATTACTCCAAAAATTAACATCATCAATGACAGCAGTTAACCTTCCCAACGATGAGACGACCCTTACAAAATTGATTGCAGATGAGGAGGAGGCTCTTGCCGTAGTTGCCGCTGATCATCACCCATTGATTAAAGGATCCATTGAACATCGAAAGGATTATTGAATTAAGAGGCTTGAAGCAGTCCGACTTGTCAACCAAGCGTCGTCATCATCATCGTCCTTTGGCTACCCACGTCGGCCTGATACTCGCAGGTTGGATGCCGCAAGAGATATGTTGAGCTGTACCCATCATACCTTATCTCCACATGCAAGACGTGTACTTGCATGCATTGAATCTGTTATTGCAAAATACGAGGTTAATGATCCGAAAGTCATCAGTATCATCAATATTGTTCCGGATTGTTGGTGGCAGTGTGAGAAAAGCTTTTTACTCTTAACCGGAATTGTTCTGGATTATTTAACATCTTTATTTATTTGATGTCGGATGAATGTAATGTACTTTAACATCTTTATTTATTCCTAATGAAATCAATGAGAAAGAATGTTGTTTAAAGTGTTTAAATTGATATGATTAATTCCGTTGATGTTCAATATTTTGATGTTTGATCTACTATATATAAAAGGGTTTAGGGTTTAGGGTTTAGGGTTTAGCGTTTAGGGTTTTAGGGCTTAGGGTTTAGGGTTTAGGGTTTAGGGTTATTTTGAAGTAACGCACGTATACTAATAATATATATATATATATATATTATTATACTTTGTATTACATTAGTTTGATCTAATTAATTAAAAGTGATCCGACCCAAAAATGATACTTAATAATCATGCGGATAATAAATAAAGATTTCTATTGAATTAAATTAAATAACCCGATACTAGCTAATTAATTTTGGGTCGGATCACAGGTTAGTGATGCAAAAACGGCCTGACTCGATATATAACCTCATCCGCTTGACCTGGAAATGATCGACGACAATTAACATTCCCGAAACAGACACGAAAGCCGAAAGGACCCGGCCCTCGCTCGCTCCCCGAACCAAACTAACCCGGTAAAGTTACATACCCTACGAATCTAACCCGATCGGAATATGGCCTAGTAACCATTTATTTGTTGATAAAACGTAATAAGTAATAAGTGATAAATAATGTGGGGTGTGGTGATAAGTAATAATTAGTGATAAATGTGGGGTAGTTTTGATGGCCGTCAATATATGAAAATAACCATTTGTTGATAAAACGTAATTAAGCGAGACGATAAATAACAAAAACCGTAAAGATAATGGAAAATAGCTGTGGATTATTGTAAGGGGCCGGTTTCTTCAATTTTATGTGGTTAGTTATTTGATTATAAATTAAAGATCGGACTAAATAGGTGGTAAGTTGGAAAATTTTGAACCCAATAATATATTATAGGTGGTAAAAAGCAAAAAACAGTCCCTTTTGAGCATATATATATGCATCAATAACCGTCCCTTTTAGCGTATTTGAACGAAGTCGATCGACCCCATATCATTATTTAATTTGGGAAACATTGACGTGTATATATAATACTTGCATGCATTGATGAATCTGTTATTGCAAAATACGAGGTTAATGATCCGGAAGTCATCAGTATTATATATCATCAATATTATGATCATGTTCCGAAATCACCTGATCCGAAACTACCTGATGACACGTAACCCCGACCCAAAAGCGATCAACCCGAAGTAGCTACTAGCTAGATGGTGGATTGCCCGATCCGTAACTTGCCACCCGATCAGTTTCAGGTTAGTGATGCGTGATTATAATAACCAGTACCTTAAAAAGAAAATGACCCGATTCGAGAATCACTAGACTCGATATATATAACCACATCCGCTTGACCCGGAAATTATCGACGACCCGCCCAATTATTAACATTCCCGAATCAGACACGAAAGCCGAAAGGACCCTCCCCGACCCAAACTAACCCGATAAAGTTAATTACAAACCCGCCGAATCTAACCCGATCGGAATTGATTCCCAAACCCGATCCGAGCTAATAATTAAACGTAACTTATGCCTATAATATACAAATCTTTAAATAACATAACAATTATGATGTACTATACCTATATATATATTATAAAATTAAATAAATAAATTAAATTTAAAGCAAAGTTAAATAAATTAAACGTAATTAATGAATTTATTTTCGTGCCTCAAATTTTAATACCGCGCGTGCGTATTAGAAAAATTAAAAAAAAAACAAACAATCTATAAAAACGGTTCTTTATAATACCACCGTTGTTATTACTTTCAACAACGGGTCATACTAAAGCAACCGTTGTCATTGTGTTTATTAGATTTTTCCTTTTGGCGCATTTTGGTGAAAATATATAACAACGGGTACTTTAACCGTTGTCATTACTCGATAACAACGATGTTTGTTAGTATAACCGTTGTCAATAGTTTCTCTTAATAAAAAATAATTTACAATCCTACAGAGTAAATTAACACTCAAATAATTTACAATCACATTATCATCATCATCAACATCATCCTCGTTTACAACACAAATCTTTTTGTTTATTATCATCATCATCCTCCTCGTTCTCTTGATCATCATCCTGCTCGTTCTCTTTATCATCATCCTGTTTTCATTTTCATTATCAGGTAATTTTTGTGTTTCGTCTTTAGGGTTTTAAGATTGAAGTTCATCTTTTTGTTTTCATTTTCTATTTATCGTTCTCTTTATCATCTAGTTTCATTCCTTTGTAAGTTTTTAGAGTTTTAGAATCTCTGCATGACTCTTTATTTGTTCAGTTACTATTTCATTCCTTTTAAGGTCTTAGGTCTTTAGAATCGCTGCATGCATGACTCTGTTCCGTTACTATTTCATTTCTTTTGAAGGTTTTAGGGTTTTAGGATTATCATGGGTGAAAAACGGAAAAGAGTAGAAAACAATGATAAGGGGGATAAGCCTGGTGAGAGGGGTGCTTTAAAGTGCCCTGCAGCCCTTGGCAGCTATAGCGGCAAAACAGCCGCTGCCTATAAATTGGTGTGTGAAAGGTGTTCCTACTGGTCCAAATGTTGGCCATTTATCCACTTGCATTAGAGTCACTACCAAACAGTTTGCGCCTATTGATTTAGATGATTTCAGGAATCTAAATCCTGTATTTCAGAAGTTACTCTTGAACCGTATAAAGGTATGATAATTACTTAAGGCAGAAGTTATGATATTAGACAGGAAGCCGTATATAAAGGTTAATATTACATAAGGCAGGAAGCCGTATAAAGGTTCGTATAAAGGTATGATATTAGATAGCCTCTTATTAGTATATATGATGATGATGCAGAAAGCTTTCGATATTCCCAACTGCCATGATAAGTATCTATTACATAAGGCAGCGACAGTCTTAAGGCAGTGGAGGTGTGACCTTGCCAAATTACACTTGTATGTCGACAAGGAGACAGGGGAGATGCATAAGAGCCCACCGACAAAGTACCCCAACATCACTCAGCAACAATGGGATAATTATAAGGCGAAACGAGCTACTGAAAAGTTTCAGGTTAAGTATCCATGTCATATATTTACATTTTTCTAAAACTCTACTTAAGGTTACATTTTTCGAAAAGTTTCAGGTCTACATTTTTCTAAAACTCTACTTGTATCTATAATTTTCTAATTATCTCATCCACTTGCGATTTTATATGATTTGAAGACCGTTAGCGCCAGAAATCGTGCTAACATTTCACAGAAGCGGGGGGTATATTATGGTTCTCGAGGCGGTTACAGATTGATAGAAGAAAATCTCGTAAGTAGCATCTATATATTAGATTGTTTTAATCATACTTGGACTTGATATACATGTATACATATATTATTTTTGAGTTAACGTGTAGGTGTCAAAAGGTGTGACCGACTTGAATCGGCACGTAACTTATAAAGAAGGGCACACGCCTAAAGGATCCCGAACATGTAACGAACATGATCAGCAAGTCTTGGCCAACATAGTAAGTATTATTATATTAAGACGGGTTTTTAATAACTTTATTTATTTTAGTATGTATGTCTGACTATCTATTTATTTTAGTAACAAAAATAAAATTAAGTTTATTTAATATATTATAGGAGAATGTTCTGAAGGAGGTTGCGGAAGGGAAATTCATTCCGAGTGGTCGTGACGACGTTCTTGCTAGAGCGATCGGCCGACCCGAGCATCCAGGTCGATTGAGGGGCGTCCCATTACATGTCGGAGTCACGAAATATTATGGGACAACTAGCCCGAAAAAGAAGAAGAAAAATAAGGGGAAGGCTGACATGGTACCATTTTATATTGTCATTTAAAATTCACATATTTTTTTTTTGGTAGAATGTAAATAATATTAAAACTACCAAGAGCAACAAATTACATCAAACAAGTTCATCACCTTTTTAGGTAGTTCTAGGGCCTCTAACCTGCAACTGCAGCCACTCCATAAGCCTGTCATAGCATAGACAAGTGTATTGACATTCCTGAAAGAGATGTTTATGGGATTCATCATGAACACCACACAGGAAACACTCCTTTTGATCTGTAATCCTTAGTCTGCACAATCTGTCTAAAGTAAGAAGCCTCTCATGCTGAATTAACCATTGAATGAACCCATGTTTAGGGATATTAAACTTGTTCCAGACAATCTTGCACCATTGAACTTTTGCCTCCTCCCTATGAGATAGCCATTCATAGCCATGAGCAACATCATACTCCTTTCCATTCCTCAGCCACCAGTTCCCTACTACACCTGTTTTTAGAATTGTTCCAGACAATCATACCCAACCCCCCATAATCTTTCCCTTTACATAAACATTTCCAGGAAACTAAAGGAGCTTTTGAGTAAGAATCACTTCCTTCCCACAGAAAATTCCTGCAAATTGCTTGTATCCTATCCATAATTCCCACAGGTAAAATAAATATTTGAGCCCAGTAATTATGTATAGTATTTAGGACAGATTTTACAAGAACCAGCCTTCCAGAGTATGAAATCTTTCTCTTGTTCCACTCCTTTATTCTAGCAACCATCTTATCCACCAGAAAGTTACCGTTTCCCTGGGAAAGTCTCTTATGTGATATATTAACCCCCAAGTACTTGAATGGCAAGGTTCCCTTCTTAAACCCAGTGAAAAAAATTATCTCCTCTGCATCAGTCTCACTCACCCTATTCAAGATTAGGTCTGACTTTTCAGAGTTAATGTGTAAACCAGAAGCATGAGAGAAACATATGAATGCCTCAACCATCATCACTATAGATTGAATATCACCTTTACAGAATAACAAGATATCATCAGCAAACATGAGGTGATTTATGCCTAGACCTTTACAAAGAGGATGAAATCTGAACCCAATCTCCTTGTCTCAGTCCCCCTCCCCCTTGAAAAAATCATGAGTCTGACCATTCATGACAATAAATAAGGAAGTGGTGGTTATGCATTGCATCACAAGGTCAATGAAATGGGGAGGAAAAGCTAAATGTGTAAGCATTTGTTTTACAAAGGACAACTCAATTGAATCATATGCCTTCCTCATATCAACTTTAATTAAACACCTAGGAGACACACCCCTCCTAGTATAAAGCCTAACCAGGTCCTGACTGATAAGAATGTTGCCCATGATACTTCAACCAGAGAAAAACGCAGCTTGAGAGGGATTAATAATCCCAGGTAGAATACCAGCTATTCTATTACACATGATTTTTGAGATAATCTTGTAAATAATATTGCAGCAAGCAATAGGCCTAAAATCCTTAACAGATATTGGCCTCAAGATCTTTGGTAACATCACCAAATTTGTTGCATTTATCTGTTTTAATATCTTACCATTCTGAAAAAACTCCTGCACAGCCAAGCAAACATCCACCTTTATAATCTTCTAGCTAGCTTTAAAAAAACAACTTGAGTATCCATCTGGGCCTGGACGTTTAACATCACATGTTATTGTTTTAACAAAATGCTGATTCTACATTTTGGGCGTGCAGGTTCAGTTATTGGCCTCCGTGATACTAAAAATGAATTCTGGAGGCAAACCCTCCGAAGAAGAATTGAAGATGATGGAGGATGTCATTAAAAAGGGTGAGGTAGTGCAACAGATTGGTCAAGAGGCAGACACTACTACCTTGCCAATACATGAGGAGCCGGCTGAGAAGACGGGTGAGGTACCTAATGCTGCTGAGGTTTTAATACCTCAAGCCGATAAGGTAAATATGACTTTTTTTTTCTGCATTTGTTCTTTCCAGCAGCCATGCCTTTGATTGGTTAATTTTATCAGGTAAATGAGTCTGAAAAAGGGACGCAACATGAGGAGACGGGTGAGGTACCTAATGCTGCTGAGGTTTTGATACCTCAAGCCGATAAGGTAAATATGACTTAACCATTTTGAACCTCTGCATTTGTTCTTTCCAGCAACCATGCCTTTGATTGTTTAACTTTATAAGGTAAATGACTCTGAAAAGGGGACGCAACTTGAGGAGCCGGCTGAGAAGACGGATGACAATAATGAGGTATGTAGATCATTTATGATATCTATTATATTTTGGTATTTAATTAATAATGTGTATTCTTAAGGCCATAAAAAGGAGGGTAGTTATTCTCACCGACCCTTCATCCAAGGATATGGTTCGTGTTGCCCGGGGTTTCGTATACATAATGCCCAAGAAATCAGCGGTAACCATCTTGGTTCATGGCGTACCACTCTTGCCGAATCATACAAAAGTGGAGATAGAGCAAGCCATGAAGGGCTGTGAAACCCGTAAACTGCCCGTCCCAGTCCGTGACGACCTTCAAATTCTGGCAGATGCGGTTCAGTGTTTTGTCCAATGGCCGAATAAGCACATTTACATGGCTCGTGAGCGTAAAACTCAACAGAATGTAGCCGGGGTTAGAAAAATACATCTAATTTAACCAGCCTTTTGTCTTTGTTCATCACCTACATAATTAGTGAAATTTATATGTTATATTTTTTTTTGTAGGTAACAAAAAACATGGATAAGACTAACTCGATAGACAATCTTTCTACTACCTCGTCAAAACAACAACTTGATGAGGTATTTAATTAACTCTCTTTATATTTTAAGTTCTACTATTGCCTCATCATTGAAAGAACAACTTAATTTAGTTAGTCACATGTAGGATGTTGTGACAGGTAG
Organism: Heliosperma pusillum; assembly: GCA_022085475.1. Classification (NCBI taxonomy): domain Eukaryota; kingdom Viridiplantae; phylum Streptophyta; class Magnoliopsida; order Caryophyllales; family Caryophyllaceae; genus Heliosperma; species Heliosperma pusillum. Next base: position 42,754 of record JAIUZE010005608.1, read on the forward strand.
CACAAAAGGAAGACCGCATCATTTCCCCGAGTTGAAAGAGGTCAGGAGTCTATCCCGTACTAAATATGATGGGAACGTTTTCATGGAAAAAGTACGAACAATGACGATGATGGACCTTTATAAGGAGGCTGGTTCGCATAGGAAGCGAGAAATTAATAATTATTCCGCTCGAGGATGATATTGTAGCGATAGAACGTCAAGCAATTCTGTCATGGGAAATTCTAGCCATTTGGGCTGGCTGTAACACCCGGAAATGTACCCTATTTTTCTAGTAGAAATATTTTACGAAACTTTTTCAGTAATTTTAAGTTTTAAATTATAATTTTAAGTTCCGAGTCGAATTTAGAATTTCCGAGTTCGTATTTGGAATTTCTGCGAGATTTCATGCAAAAGCCGTCTTAAGTCAAGTTTGACTTTCTTGACTTTGGAAATCGTCTTTGACTTTTCCTACACATCTCACACAACTCATACTCCTTAACCTAATATTTCATTTCCACACAAAAATCAAACACATTTTCTTTCTTCTTCCTTAAGCAACTTCCCTCTTTGAATTCAATTTTGGAATCGACGTAACTTCTTCGTTACTTGATAGAATTTACGTAAGTTCGTCTTATTATTCCTCCCGTACCTTCCTCTATCCGTATTGATAATAAAATTATCGTCTTTCTCGCTTTTTAAGCATTCCGTCTTTCTCAAGATGAACTTTATTCATCTTTTACGATCTAATTGTAGGTGGTGACCTCCAGGATCCCGACAAAGACTATTACCTTATTGAAGAGGAGCTTGACGATCATTAGAGACGCATAGAAGGTAACGGTGAAGGGTTACTCGGTATTACTTACGTGTTTTACATGTTATATGCTAGAAAATCGTATTAGAATACGATTAGGAAGGTTAGAAACCATGCTATGATTAGTAAATGATGTTATATGATGAATATTGATGATATATGTTGATGGTTGATGATTATTGGAAGTATAATTGAGTTTTGAAATGAATTGGTTAAGCTTTGGAAGCTCTCGGGTGAAGAAGTGCTCCCAGCCGGTCGACAGGCCGCCGGTCTGACCACCGGCTGGGAACACATCAGTAACTCCTTTGGAAATTTGGGTTTTTGCATGATATGGTGCTCCAGGCCGGCCCACCGGCCGCCGATCCATCCACCGGCCTGGAACACATCAGTATTGAAGTTTTGAGTTTGGTTGTGATGCTCTGTGCCGGTCGACCGGCCGCCGGTCGACTGACCGGCCCAGACCCCTTTTCCTCTGTTTTTGAGTTTTTGCCTGTGTTCTGAGCCGGCCCACCGGCCGCCGGTCTCCAGCCCGGCCTGGAACACGGCTGTACATTTTTCCTTCAACTTCTAAAACTCGTAATGTATATTAGTTCACATGATCGGTTTATCGTATAATTTTACGTAGAGTCTTATAATATTCATGTTTTGAATATATGATATCTCTTTCGCATGTATCACATGTTTGGTGACGGTTTTCGATATGTTTCCACTTTGAGTCGGTTTTTACAAAGGAGTCGGTTTGAGCACTATTTTGTCTTGTGCTTGGTATTCTCATTTCTTTGGCTACCTTCCCGTTCGTAAGGCTGGAATGTCGGAACGGAGAGGTATCCTACTGCTTAATTGCATGTGTAGTGGGCATATGACGACGTTGTTGGGAGTTGAACGCTATGCGTTGTTCGACCCGGCCGTCAAATGTTGTATACTGTGTTATTTGCATGTAGCGTACCGCTTGTTATGAGGCTTGAGCTGTGTTTCCGCCTCTTTCGTGGATTGATCTACCGAATTTGGGGTACTCGGCATATATATATTATAAGCCCGAGTCTTGGATGCGAAACGCTTTATCGCATGTCGAATCGGAAAATGTGATTTCGAGAATCTGGCCAGGTTTAGATTAGGAGCCGTTTAATTATCGTTCCTACCAGGAGGAAATTAGTCTACATACGCGAAATGCTTTATCGTGTATGCGTTCAGGGAAATGCTTTATCCCGTGGATGCCATTTAATCATTCTTGCTGGGACACGATGCTAGTGCGTTTCATTTACCGTGAGAGTTGTCGTCTTGTGTCGTTCTTTGAATGCGTGATTTCATGATATTGTTCATGGTCATTGCCTGATTGGACACCGTCATTGTCTTGGTTCGTGAATGGTTGATAATATGTTGGAATGGTGTAATTGTCGCATGACTTGACTGGTTTGTCTGTCGAGTCTCAATCTTATCAATCTTATACCGCTAACGGTGAGATGTAAGCCCTAGTGAGCGTATTCGATTGCCTAAGAGTGTCTTTCCGAGTCTTGGAATAACATGATGTTTACGGAATTGATTTCTATATGATCTTATCATTATATCCCGTATTGCCTATTTGTTCTTATCGCAACTCACATGTATATATATATGCATGCTTTACTTTTGTATTACCTTATGTGTACGTTTGATGTAATATGGATGGGAGAACCCGGAGTTACTCCCCACTGACTGTGGCATTCATGTTTTTCATGGATGAACAGGTTTCTTGCTTGGATGATTTTTGGCTGTGACATTTTGGGGTTCGGGTGTGAGCTAGCGGGCGTTGTCCCTGGAAGTTCACCTCTAGACGATAGTAGCTCGTTTTTGTTAAACACTTGTTCTTTGCTAACATTTGAAGAGACCCCGTCTCTTTGTTGTATTTCCGCGTTTAGTTTGTAATATTTGACACTCCTCGTTTTATTTACAATGCATGTTTAAAAGTTTTTAAAATACCGTATTTCCGCATATCTTTTCACATGCTTGTATGTTTTATCTTTCCGCATTCGCGAGGGTTGTCACACTGGCCTTGACGAGATTGATGTCCAACACCTATATGTTTGGATGAAGTAAGTTTCTTAATAAATTAAATCATGCAATATTCTAATATTCTGACTAAGACATATTGTTTTTCATATCGGAATTAAAACCGTCATGTAGGTACTTGAAATCGGTTGTGATCCCCGAGACCAAGAATCCACTTGATTTGTACGGATTCCTGTGTCCAAATCGTTTATCTATGCATATCGGGATGATTTCGTATGAAGAACGTATAGATTATATTGCTGCGGAATTGGCGAAAAACAAAAAGCTCATTCTTGCCCCTTATAATGAAGTCGGGTAATATATAATTAATATTACGATTCCAAATACAATTGCATTTTTATATGTTTGGTTATGATGTTGTGCTTGTTAATAATGATGTGTCTCTCGATCTAGAAGACATTGGGTGCTAGCAGCGATCAATCCGACCAAGAAAAAAGTCTTTTGGTTGGACTCGTTGCATAAACAACCATCCGAGACATTTAAGAAGTTGATTATTAAGTAAGTTTATAATACTGATTTGGCACATAATATTAAGTTTCAATTATTGTTATTAAGTAAGTTTATGTGACTTTCTGCCTCTTTCCTTTTTTAAAGGGCCTTTGAGAAGAAAAGAGCAAACGACGATCAACCCACGGAAGATTATGATGATGGCCCTACTTTTACTACGATAACAGGGGTACGTGCGCAAATACAATACCTTAATAATTAAGTGCATTAAACTAATTACGCATATACATCTGTCTTTTTTAATTACGCATTAAACTAATTGGTAATTGCCTCCTCGTCTCTTCGTTTATTATGTAATAATAGGTCCCTAAACAGCCGGATAGCATCCAATGTGGATACTACGTTTGTCGTTTCATGTTGGAGATTATTAGGCGAAGATATATCATCATTCCAGAAAGAGTTAGTAGTTTAATGTAGCTATTAATACTTTTTTTCATTAGAGCTGATATCTTTGCTGCTATATATGATCGATGTTGCTATGTATGCCTATACTGTTGTTACCCTACTGATCGATGTCTTTTATTTGTTTTATCCGCAGTTTTTAATCAACACGCCACATGTCCCTGAGTACGCTAAGCACCATATAGACGAGGTAAGGGACTTGTGGGGCAAATACGTCCTTGAACATTATTGTAAGAAAGAATAAATGAAACTTAGATTATTTTGGAAGCAGATAGGGAACTTTAATTTGTAGAAGTCATTAGAGCAAATTGTAAGTATGAATTGCTCTGAAGGAGATCATTTTGGTTGTATATATCATTTTGCTGCTGCTCTAGATGAATTGCTCTGTACATGAATTGCTCTGATTTATATATAGATATATCATTTTGCTGCTGCTGAAAGTGGTTTATGCGTGCTGCTACTGCTGCTGATTTATGCAGGATTTTCACTGGCAGGGGAACAAATTACAATTTTTTCAAAAACAATAATAAAAATAATAACAACGGTTTGTTTAAAATTCATTAAAAGCGTTGTTACATATTTCCCACCAAAACTAATCATACTTTTAACAACGGTTTATTCTGATATACCTGTTGTTATGAACACTTTCCACAACGGCTTCCTTGGTATACACCGTTGTAATTACCTCTATTCACAACGGTTTTGAAAAACGTAAGCGTTGTTATAATCTCTCCCACCAAAACTATACACACGTTTAACAACGGTTTCTTTTAACACAACCGTTGTTGTATCTTTCCCACCAAAATTATTCACACGTTTTAACAACAGTTAGCTAGTAATAACAACGACTTTTTACCGTTGTTAAAAATATTCACAACAATTTTAACAACGGTTCTGTTTAATATACCCGTTGTTATTAATACTCTCAACAACGGTTTCTACTACCATAAGCGTTGTTGTATCTTTCCCACCAAAATTATTTTAACGGTTTAACAACGGATGCCTAGTAACGACAACGGTTTTTAACCGTTGTTAAAGATATTCAAAACGGTTTTTTCATTAAATATGAACCATTGTTAAAACCATTAACAACGGAGGCTTTAACAACGTCCGCTTTTTAATATTACAACGGTTTTTAACCGTTGTCACAGCCTGTTTTTGTAGTAGTGAAGGTAATAAGAAACCGACCTATCACCAGTTCAAATTATACTCGATTGGAGGAATGAGATATGGAATGGAATCTAGCACAGGTGGGAGTGGAGGTCAAGGATCGACTATGGCGGCTCCGTTGCTGTGTTATAACTGTGACAAGCTGGGTCACAGGGCTTCTGAGTGTAGGAGTGCGCCGAGGAATGAGAATGAATGAGGGAGTCAGGGGAACTATCGAACCCCAACTCCCACTTGTGGAGGCAGTCGCTACTTGGTATCATGGAGCAACCAATGAAGCTACAACAACAACTACCCAACACTACAAAAACACGGGATTTGTAACAGACCATTTGTGACGGATAAAAAATCTATCACAAAAATAAAATTTGTGAGGGCTTGTGATGGAAAATATTTGTTTGTGGACTCTTGTGACGATTATCAAGTCAATTTTGTGACGGGTAATCTGTCACAAGTTTGAATTTTGTGATGGACTTGTGACGGATTGCTCATCACAATTTTGACGAGACTCGGTCAACGCAAGTCAAACTTTTGACGAGTTATCCGCCATAAGATTGCTTATTGTGACAGAATTTGTGATGGACTGTCCGTCACAAATTTTCTAGGCCTATTAGTACTTACCTTCCGATATGACTACTTTACCATAGAACAGGTCCTAACGGGATATCGCACTTACTAGGTCGGTGTACTACAACATGCAAGGTCTTATTCTTTTCCAGACTTTCGTTCTAAGGAAAAGAATAAAAAAAACTAATCAATCATTGTGATGAAGAACCAAGGAGTATCGATAATAACGAGCATGCGATATAGACAATGACAAGAATGTTTGTTACCCAATTATAATAAAAGTATACTAATTGTACGTAGCTTTCCTACACCCTAGATTATGAGACTAATCACTCATGATACTAATTAGGCTAACAAATATGAATTTTTCTAAAGACAATACAACATAATAAAAATAATATGAATATTAATAATATAAACTGAAATAAGGATGATAATATAAGAAGGATTTAAACTAATTAATATACAAATTCTAACAATATTAATAAACTAAAATGAAGATGAAATAAAGAACAAGAATTATCTAGCAATGGAATAGAAAGAAGAACACAAATATAACTCCAAAGAACTTCGAAGAAAAGCTTCAATAATAACCCAAATGCTAATTACAAAACTAAAGAAAACTGAAATGCTTAACAACTAAACTAGAAATTATAAGATAGGAAAACGTAATTTATTTTGGATGATTTACAAGGCTTAGAAGTCCCTATATTTAGAGTAGATGCTCGTCGCTTTAGCAATCAAGAGCAATAATGAGAAATAATGTCGAGTTAAGAGGGGTAGAGGAGGCATCAAAACGCATGGAGAGGTGCGACCCCGATCGAGGTTGGGGCCCACGATTGGAGACGTAACTAGCTTGTTTTCCTCAATAGAGAACGTTGCTAACTCCATTTTTAGCATAAATTCTATTTAGTCGTGGAAAGATGTTATTTCTGTAAACTTCACTTTGACTTTATTTTCTTACTCATGATGAATTCCTCTCCCATCCTTTTTCTTCTTCGAGATGACGTGAAATTACCAAAACGTCCCTAGCTTGGCTCAGGCTTGCCAAATAGCTTCGTTCTTCATGGTTGATGCCAAAATGACAGAAAAAGTTGTAAAACCGCTTCATTTTCTATAAAATGCAATTAAACACGCGAAGCACCTAGAATACAACATTAGCTCATAATATCATTATAAAGAATGCAATTAACATATAAATACGATCTAAAGTGAGGAATAAAATCACATATATAAATGACATATCAAACACTCCCTAGCTAAACCATTACTTGTCCTCAAGCAAGCATACAAAACCAATACAAGGGGGGCAAACCAAATATCATCTTTCATATGCAAATCCCAAAATAAAATAATAATCACAATGAATCATAATCTCGAAACAACATGGGTATAGGAAAAATGCAAAAACATCGATGGAATTTACACGATGGCATAGTATAAAAGAGTTTTTTTTAAACGTTTTGGCTCTTGCATGATCTTTTGACAATGGACTCTCACGGTACACTTATTCACTCAATTTTGATAAACAAGGCAATATATGAGTGGCACTCTCCCTACTACGACGCATGAGAATGCGCCCGTAATCTAATATGGTAATTACTCCAAGTTCACAAGTCAAAACAATCAAGTGAAAGCATAGAAAGAAGCCAATGACAAGAAGAAGTTTATGGGAATTGGGTAAGAAGGTGGACAAACAATTTTGGTAATTTGACTTCTTTATAACACAACACAAGAGTAAACTTCTCTAAAAATTTCAATTTTTAAAGAATATGGAAGCTACAACTCAACTCTCTTCATTTTTCTTATTTTCTTCATTTTCTTCATTTTTTTTCTTTTTCCAACTTATGCTTCTTTCTTTTCATTTTTCAGTATTTTGAATTTCAATTTCTCTCTTTTTGTTTTCACTTCTTATGGAAATCAGTAATTCCGTTACCAAGCTCACAATGACGATAAACAAGAAATAACATTCCAAATGAGAACCCAAGCACAATTGATAAAGCTATTAGCTCAACAAGGTACACAAGTTTACATGTAGCTAAATTTGTGTGAGAAATTATGTCCATGAAAGGGGACTCAATTTGGGCAACATTATCAAAGTGAATGGCTTCAAACAATTGGCAAAACATGATTGTAATGATCATAAAATTGGAATAAAGACCATACTTGTGCGTTCTGATGTAACGCATACCATAAGGAGACTTACTCACACCTAAGTGAGACCAGATATAGATGCACCGGTCTAAGGAGGATCTACCATACCAACTATGTAATTTGCCAAAGTCAAGATCAAGCCTACTAAGCTTAAAGCCCATAACTCACCCACTATGCCAAGACATCTCTATGTATGCAAAATCCCGTCAAATAAGCGTGAGACATTAGCTAAAAAACTACAATTGGTAATTTGTAAAGTAAGATAATATTAAGCAAAAGAAAAGGGTGGAATAAGACAGAAATTATAGCTTTGAATATTTTCCTAGCAAATAACATGCAAACTAACTAAAATGGAAATGTATTCCCTCCCCCAATATGAACATCACAATAATGCTTATGGGGAAAGGGAAGAATTATAAAACTGCAAAAGAAATAATGACCTACTAACCCGTCTCGCCTCCCCCAAGATAATATGTACATGGGGATCCTCATCAAACCCATCATCAAGAAAAGGGCCACAAACTATGGACCGACTCATCATTCCTAGTCCCGCCATCCCCAGATCTAGAATCACCACCATAATCACTACTACCGCCAGTTTAGTAGTCTCCACTAAAGTCATGGATGTAGCACACGCCATTCTCCGTCCTAATTGATATTAATTGTTACTCGTTAAAAACTTAATGTACACGATTTTATATATTTTTATAAGCCGTCGTAATTAATTAACTCGATAAAATGTTGTTTTAAAACCTTTCGTATTTATGAGGTCACTAGACTATTTTTATTTTAAAAATTGTAGAATTTAGTTTTTATTTAATTCCGTAACCAAGGAACCGAGTCAACTTCGTGAGATATAGAATGTGGTATAACCAACCCATTCCACGTTTCTTGCGTGCAAACCCCACGTTTGTATATAAAAATATAATAGGGTTTAGCTTTTCATCAAGTTCTTAATTTCCGCAATCAGCAGCTAAGTAGTTCATCTTCTACGTTTTCTCTATTTCAAATCTCCAACTTTGTGACCTTCGTTCTCATTCGTTTCTTATCCGTTTCCAGTGGTTTTTGCCTCATTCTCTTCATCTCGCGGTAAGCTTTGTATCCGTACCATTTTTCGTTTCAGCGTTTTGTACGTACCGTTATTCTTACGCTCATAAAAATAGTCGTTCTAATGATGTTTGTGACACTCGCGATTTCACAGAAAAGTAAGCACATAGATTTGCAACGGAAAATAGGAGATTTTAAAAACTTTAAAAGAAAAACCACGAATGTCACTATATTACAAAACAAAATCTTAATTTAATAAATCGATTATACTAATTGTATCTTAAGTAAATACAAGGAACATCGATCCCTTGATAAAACACAGTAAAGATAATAAACTAATATAAACTACACGCTACAGGTGAATCGCTGTAAGAACAACGCTCGATAGCTCACTCGCCACACCCCCATGCAAACACCAACCTACAACCTGTTCATTCATTAAAAATGAATGGCACAGTCAGTGGGGAGTAACTCAGGGTTCTCCCAGCCATATCACATCAAAACGCACATAAATAAGCATATAATCATGTGTCATCAAGCAAACATATATACAATGCCAGATGTGAGAATAGCATTATGATAATAACAACATACGAGTAGAGGAAAACATCATCCATTATCATCATGCAATACAAGACTTGGGGAAGACTCCCCTTGGCAACCATATAGAACACTATGGGCTTGCATCTCACCATTAGCGACATATGCTTGAGAAGGTTTGGGACTCGACATACAAACCAATCATAGGCATCCAATTAGTCAAGTGTACAGTCCATCATATGATCAAACATAAGCCTACACACGCTCACGGTAAATGACACGCACTAGCACCATGTACATAGCAAGTATGATCAACACGTCCACGGGATAAACATTTCCCTTAACCATATAAGATAAACATTTCGTATATGAAAGATTCACACGTCCACGGGATAAAAATTTTCCTGAACCATACACGATAAACATTTCGTATATGAAAGACTCATTTCCTCCCGGTAGGACGAGGATAATAATACGGTCCTAGTCTAAACCTGGCCAGACTCTCGGAATAAACGTGTTCCGATTCGACATGCGATAAACATTTCGCATCCAAGACTCGTTCAAACACAGAAGTCGAGTATCCCAAATTCGGTCAAACTACTCGAAAGAGGCGTAAAGAGCACAAGAATCAAATACAAGCAAGTACGCTACATGCAATGACAGCACCTCGCAAGGATACAACATTTGACGGCCGGGTCGATCAACGCATTGCGTTCACCTCCTAACAACGTCGTCATATCCCCACTAAAACATGCATACAAGCATCAAGGATACACCCCACCGTTTCAACATTCCAGTCTATTGAGGATAAGGTGTAGCCGGGAAATGAGAGTTCAAATCACTCGACAAGTTGTGCTCAAATCAAATACATAAGGTAGAACCGACTCAAGAGGGGACATATCAAAAACCGTCACCAAACATGAGAATAGGGCATTATATAAATGTAACTATGATAAAAATGAATAAATACATGATACATAAGCATTAGACCAAGTTTAAGAAGTGTAACAATTAAGAAACATAGATCCCCTCTCAAAACAACATGTTTGGAAACCAACTAAAACAAGGGTCCACTTCAAACAGTCATAACTAGAGTTCTAGACATGAAAATGCAGAAATTCCAAGTGGAGGAGATAACGTATCCTCTTACGGTTCCAACGGTAGGTCACAAGCACAAAACAAGCAAGTAAAGAAGGAGATATGAACATTTTACGAAAAAGGGTCAGTGCAGGGAGTCCCAGCCGGTCAGGGAGACCGGCGGCCGGGTACCCGCCTGGGACACACAGATCAACATCAAACAACAATAATAAAGAAGAGGCTCCCAGCCGGTTGGGGGTGGCCGGCAGCCGGGTACCCGGCTGGGGCACCCTTCACATGACAAAACCCAATTTTGAAAAAGCAGGGGGACTCCCAGCCGATAGGGCGGCGGCCGGCTACCCGGCTGGGACACCCAAGTCACGAAAACCAACAATCAACAACAACAATCAAATTCAATTACTACCCAATCATTCTTACTAACCTTAAACATCATCAAACTACATTAAATGCAATACATGAATTTCTACAAGCATAACATATAAGATGAATTCCAACATAAAATCGATTAGTAAACATATAATTATGCTAGAATAACATAATGAACTCATATCTCATGTGAAAATCTAACTTAAACACTTAAACACATAGGATGTGATACCGAGTAACCTGTCTACGTTACCTCGATTAGCACTTCAAATCTTCGATTCCCAAGCTAATCATCAACCCACATGAATTCCTTGACCCAAAATATTCAAAGTCCACCATTTTATCGATACATAACGCGACACGAACCAAAACCGAAATCTGGAAAAGACGGTCTAAAAATAAGGTTAAAAGTTTCGATCTTTTATTGGCTAGAAAGAAAGAGGACGGTGAGAGGATTCCGAAATATTAAACGGAATCGAATTACGTTAAGAAACGAAGAAGTTATGCCCGTCTTAAGTTTAGATCTAGAAAATGGGTTTTATAAAAAGTTGGAGGAAATGGGTATTGTATGTTATGAAAAGGAAGAGGAGGGTGAGAGGAGAAGATTTATATAAAAATCGTCAAGTTTAGTTGAGAGACGGAGAAATGGCTTCCGTCTTAAGTTTAGGAAGTTATGAAGGTTAAATAGTGGTTTTTGGTTGTTTTAGGAAGATGAAGAAGAAGAGTTGTATGCTGAAATTTTGAGAAGGAAGGAGGAGAGATAAATGAGTTTATTTTAAGAAGGTAAGTAATAGAAGGCCCAAATTTCATATCGGGTCGACTTACTTGATTTTTCGCGTAGAATCTGATTATGAACTCATAACGGACTGAAATGCGGCGGTTTCTACCCAACTAAACTAAACCCTATTAAACATAAATTTAAAGCCACGAAATCATAAATTATCAACTTAAAATATTTTAACTCATAAAAGTAAAAGACGAATTTACAAAATTTACGACTTTAGTAAATTATTCATTATTATAAAATCTGGGGTGTTACAATGTTTAAGTTTCGTCTTCGACATAAGATCAAACATGGACGACCCGGACGCCGACACCTTCGAAGTGGATGATACTATTGAAGATTAAGCACTAAACGGTAACGTAGACAATTGTCCTCGGTATTACGTCGTGTTATTGCGGTGTTTTTTGCTAGTTTGGTTGAAACTCGTTCAAATGATCTATATGTTTGATAATGTTGTTGCGTGATTTATTTTTTGGCTCTTTTGTTTTGTTCAGTGACGAAGTATACAAAACGACTACTTTCACCATTAAGATTTCATCATCTTTAACAAATAAAACTAATCCGTTTTATCTCGAAGCTAGTATTTCGTATTACTACTGCTGTTATTCGGTTCTACTTCTCGTTTATATTGTTGTGTTGTTTTGGGCGTTTCATGCTCCGAGTTCATGTATTCATTAGTACATAGCCTATTTTATTTAAAATTTTATTGAACGTTACCTTAGTTGTTTCGCTAAATCGTAGGAGCTACTTTCTTTTCGCCTGACATGGTTTAGTTTGTTAAATAATTCTGGATATACTTTGAAGGTGGCTTTCTTTTATATTAGAAGTATAAATATTGGTGTCTGACATTTCATGTACAACAAGTTGGCTTTTGCCTTTATTACCTTTCTTGTATATATAATAATACTATATAGTATATACATTTGAGGGTGTATTTGTTGTTTCACGCCTACGCAAATTGTGTGGGTTTATATATGGTTCATCGTATGTAAGTCCATAGCTCGTCGTATGTGGCGTATCCCGTAATGTTTCTTGATATCCGTGTGTTTTTGTCTATAAATTGGTTAGTTAACTCGAATAATAGAGAATCGTCTTATATTATCCGCTTCACTGTATTCTAGTATTCGGGGTACTAGCTGGTCTGGACTGTTGGAGTCATGTTTTAGCCCGAGTTTAGCAAGCTAATTTGAATGTCTATGGGTCATCAGCCCGAGCGTAGCAAGCTTGTGATAGTCGAATCGAGATAGTTATCTCGAGAGTGTGGCCATAATTAGACTAGAACTGTATATTTATCGTTGTCCTACCATAGGGATAAAGGTAACAGTGATACGTTGCCTTGGCGTTTTGCCTTACTGAGTGGTAACTCATTTAATATGTTGTTTAATAAGGTTACAGATGTTAAATGAGATATTTAATTCATTTACCTTGAGATGATAAGTAATTTAATGAGTTTCTATTCTTAATTAAACAATTAATTAACTTGTATGTCATTTGTACATTATCGATCCATCTGAATTACTTGGTTGCTTTATCGTGATGTAATATAGCTGGGAGGACGTCTGAGTTACTCCCCATTGACTGTGGTTGTCATTCTTATGACTGACAGGTGGATGATGGTTGCTTAATTTTTGATTGGGAATTTCCGAGTGACCTAGCGAGCGCATTGTTTAGCGCACTCTGTAGTTATTTTTATTTAAGACATTTATTATCGTATTGTTAAAGGTATTTATTCCCCAAGAACCTTGTATTTTCATTTGAATACTTCAGTTTTTGTTTAGTAGCTAATGTGGTTTCAGGGTGTTTCCGCCACATTGAACTTAATTTATATTCTTGTTTTATTGTGGTTGTTACAGTTGGTATCAGAGCATCCTTGATCCCGATGCTTACACTCGGTGAACCCAAATAAAATATTAAATTGTAAGCTTAAATATAATGACTAAATTGAGAGACGAGTAGAAACTTAAGGACCTAAGATGGTAGTCTGTATGTGTGTGTGTTTGTTTTGGATGATTAACACCATTGATATGTTATAACCTTGTTTGTCTAGATAAAGATGGCAACCAGAGGACCCGGGAACATTAATACTGCAATTCCTCAAGCTCTTACCCAACTACTCCAGAATCAGAACAACAACAACAACAACAACAACAACAATAACAACCAGAATCACTATACCAACATTGCTAGCCAGATTGCCCGGAGTAGAGCAAAGACTTATGATGGGACCGTTGATCCTGTGCTAATGTGAGAATATAACATGGACATGGAAAAGCATTTTATCCTTCTCCGTGTTGCAAAGGCAGATAAACTTAACATTGCTGCTCATTTCCTTGAGAAGGACGCTGATCGTTGGTGGGCTATGACTGGTCCCACTAACTGCTATGTTGGAACCAGGTTTCGGCTGGGAGAGATTTAAGGCTATTTTGGAAGCAAGATTCTATCCTGCTCAATTGAAACACCAGATGATGATTGTGTTCCTGAATTTCAAACAAGGGGAATTATCCGTATAAGCCTACACCAGCAAGTTTAATGCTATGGCTCATTTTGTTGCAACTATGACTCCTAATGAAGCACATAAGACATTCTTTTTCTATCAGGGGTTAAAGGCTAAGATCAAGAGTATGGTGATAATAGATACTGAGGTTTTTAGCCGTCTCTACGATGATGCTCTCTGGGCTGAGGGTGCTACTGAAGTTGTTAGACTTGAGGCAGCATCTGAGGCCGCTAAATCATTCAAGAGGCCGTTTAGTCCTACCTCGCATACCTTCAATTAGAAGAAGGGCAAGCATGGGAACTAGACTGGTTTCAGAAGAATATTCATGGAAAAGACAAAGTTTGCTTTAAGTGTAGCAAAGCATATCATCCTGGGGAGGATTTTTCTCGTGTCCCATGTGGTTGTTTCATTTGCAAAGAACAGGGTCATAAGAGGAATGCTTGTCCCAAGAAAGACACTACTCATGCTGCTATGAATGTCCTTAAACCTAAGGGACGTATCTTCGTGATAAGTCGTGCCGAGGCTGAGGCGCACCCTGTTGTGATTACTGGTATGTTAACAGTTTCAGATATTCCTGCTTATATTTTGTTTGACACTGGCGTATCTCTATCTTTTATATCGGCAACCTTTGCCAAGAAAGCTGCTCTTATTTCTCGTTCTGCTCAGACCACTCCTATATCTTTACCTTCACGTGAAGTTGTTTCATATTCCACAGTATTCCAGGATGTCCCCATCTCTATTGCGTGATTTATCCTTCCAGCTACTCTTATTAGATTCTTCTTGGCCGAGTTCGATATTATTCTAGGCATGGATTAATTATCTCATTACGATGCTAAGTTTTAGTACCGCGACTAGAAGAGTTTTCTTATGAGTCCGTGTGGTGCAAAGTTGACCTACGGGGGAATGAAATTGCAACCACTTATCAAGTTAATTTCTTCTATGAAGCGTACATGCATACAAAGGAAAGTGCATCAAGTGTATCTTTTTGTGGTGACAAGTGCTCCACATTTAACGAAGCTTGAAGATGTCCCAGCTGTCTGTGAGTATGACAATGTTTTTCCAGATGAGTTACTGTGGGAAATCGGTATTACCACAATACAATTATTATAGGATTATAACGAAATAGTAATAACTTGATTATACTAGTCATAAACGAAAACAAGAATAAGAGTATAGATTTAGAAATCAACCTCCGGTCCTAGAAATTGGCGTAAAGAACAGAGATATCAAAGTAGATATCCTCCTAATCGTTGCACCCAAGACTGTATGAGAAATGCCCTTGTGTTGCTAGAAGTTTTAAAAAGTTAATGTTAACCTTTTGTTATGTGTTTTGTCAAAAGTTTCTGTAAACGTTTGTTTCTGTGTGAATGAAAGAGAGGCTGTGTGAGAGAGAGATGAATTAGGTTAGATTTTTTCTACTGCTTTCCCTTGCTCTTTCTCACGGCACACATAGGTTTATATGAGGAGATTTAGTCTCCTCAAATAACTATCCATTGACCCGAAAACCCGAGTGTATCTGGATACTGTGTTTCGGTCATTTTAGCTTCCAATATAATGTAATATATTATAATCATCATTTGTCAAGGACCGACATTATAATCCATCATTAATTATAAATATCCGTATATTTATAATTTGCCAATTAATTATAACAGTTTATGTTTAATTAGCTTACATTATATACAACAATTAAATATAACTTTTTATATTCAATTTTACGAATTACAGTTAATTCGTCTCAGCTAACTTTATTTAATCATTATTAAATAATTGTCTCATCATCACATTGACTAACCTTTTAGTCAAATACACTGACTAACCTTTTAGTCATATAATAGGGCATCAATATGATCATTTTCTCAAATAATCACATCTCTCAAACACATCCTATAGGTGTGACTTTTAGGGACCAGTTGATCACCGCCATCTGTATGACAATAACGTCAAACTTATCTAGCAAGCCAACCGTTATTGATAAACGTTAATCAACTGATTATTATACAAAGTATACCCTGTGAACCTACAGAGGTTTATTTATGTTATTGCACTCACTGTGGAGGACACTAACTCCAACAATCTCCCACTTGTCCGTACAAGTGTATGTGTGATAACCGATTCTCATATCCATAATAAATTTCTCCCACTCAATGTAAACCAATTTGCAAAGTCCGTATTCACAAAGGTCGTAGTTTACAAGTGATCAGTATCAAGAGTGGTTTCCCCGACTAGAGAGTAACTTAACTGATAAACGAATCTTAATTCGAGCATGGCCATGCATTTCAGTTACAGCTCCTCGAGTGGCCCTGAGAAATATCATATCCTGATAAAGGTTGGATATTTTCTTCAACTCGAATCTTGCAGACACAAGCGCAGTATGAAATGACCCAGTGACAATCTACTTAGCCTCCTGTTACGGTCGACCATGAGAAAGAAACCAAAGTCACCCAAAAACTGCCTTTATCTCAAGACACAGTCGATAGTCAAAAGAATCGACTCTAGGAACACTATGGACGTCCTATCCACGACCTGGCACCTAATGTTCCGAAACATTTAGGACTCCATAACGTCGTCACAAGATTGTCCTGCGAGGTATCATTATAACTCGCATATGTGATCGATCAGTCAACTGTTTGACTTATGGCTCGTTGAACCCACCATCAATCGACTGCACAGAATAATTGCCAGAGTTATCAGCTCATGTAGGCGATTACGGACCAAACAAATATAATGTAATTCAGTTCACTTTGTGGTGTTCAATGTTGTCAGTACAACCCACATGAAAAACAAAATATAAAACAAAACGATGATTTTATAGATAGTTTTTATGAAAAAGATACAGGTGTCTAATCCATATAAAACAACTAATACAACTCAGAAACACGTTTGATTCCCATGGAAATAACGTGCCCTTCATGTTTATCATATCTCAGTGGTTTAGTGAGAGGATCTGCGACGTTATCATCCGTAGCAATCTTGTCTATCACTATCTCCCTTTGCTCCACATAATCTCGGATCATGTGAGCCTTCCATTGTACATGCCTAGACTTGTTGCTGGACTTGGGCTCCTTAGCCTGGAAAATGGCACCACTATTATCACAATAGATGGTGATCGGGTCATCCGAACTAGGAACTACAGTTAGTCCTTGTAAAAATTGACGCATCCATATAGCTTCCTTCGCAGCCTCTGAAGCAGCATAGTACTCGGACTCAGTCGTAGAATCTGCTATAACAGTTTGTTTGGAGCTCTTCCAGCTGACCGCAGTGCCATTAAGAGTAAAAACGAATCCAAACTGAGATTTCGAGTCATCTCGATCTGTTTGGAAGCTAGCATCTGCGTAACCGATTGCGCATAGCTTAGTGTCGCCTCCATAAGTCAATACCCAATCCTTAGTCCTCCGTAGGTACTTAAGGATATTCTTAACAGCCATCCAGTGTGTTTCACCTGGATTGCCTCGGTATCGACTTGTCATACTCAATGCATATGCCACGTCTGGACGTGTGCATATCATGGCATACATGATCGATCCTATAGCTGATGCATAAGGAATCCGACTCATGCGCTCGACCTCTTCCGATGTCTTTGGTGCCTGAGATTTACTCAACTGCATCCCAGAGACCATTGGAAGGTTTCCCTTCTTGGAGTTGGTCATGTTGAACCTCTCAAGAATCTTAGCTATATAAGACTCCTGACTGAGGGATAACATCCGTCGTGATCTATCTCTGTAGATACGGATCCCCAAAATTCTTTGTGCCTGGCCCAGATCTTTCATCTGGAAATGGTTCTTTAACCAAACTTTTACCGAAGTTAAGAGAGGTATGTCATTCCAATCAAGAGTATGTCATCGACATACAATATTAGGAAGACAATCTTGCTCCCACTCGACTTGATATATAAGCATGGTTCCTCGACCGATCGAGTAAATCCATTCTCTTTTATCACCTGGTCGAAACGATGATTCCAACTCCGAGAAGCCTGCTTAAGTCCATAGATGGAACGCTTAAGCTTGCATACCTTCTTAGAATTTTTAGGATCAATGAAACCTTCGGGTTGTACCATGTACAACTCCTCCTCCAAATAACCATTTAAGAAGGCGGTTTTCACGTCCATTTGCCAAATTTCATAGTCATGAAAGGCGGCAATCGCTAAGATTATCCGAATGGAACGCAGCATGACTACGGGTGCAAAGATTTCATCATAATGCAAACCGTGCACTTGAGTGAAACCCTTTGCCACTAGTCGTGCCTTGTAGGTATCTGGTTGTCCTTCTACATAATGCTTTATTTGAAAAAACCATTTGCACTGAAGAGGCCGAACCTTATCAGGTAAGTCAACCAGATCCCATACGTCATTCTCATACATAGAGTCCATCTCGGATTGCATGGCATCAAGCCATAGCTTAGAGTCGGAACATGTCATGGCACCTTTATAGGTAGCGGGTTCGTTACTTTCTAGGAGTAAAACGTCATCACTCTCATTCTCCTCGACCATACCAATGTATCTGTCTGGAGGAATAGAGTGTCTACCCGACCTCCTAGGTTCCAAAGGAATATTTACCGCAGTTGATGATGAAGGAACAGTTTCCTCCATTGGTTGCTCGGTTGTTGGTTCTTGAATCTCCGACAGTTCGAAGGTTCCATTACTTGTCCTATTCTCGAGAATTTCTTTCTCTAAGAACGTCGCACTAGCCGCAACAAAAAACTCGATGTTCGGTAGGCGAGTAAAAGTAATGACCAAACATCCCTTTTGGATAACCAATAAAGTATGTCTTGACCGATCGTGGGCCGAGCTTATCGTCAGGTCTCCACTTGACATAAGCCTCGCAGCCCCAAACCCGAATAAAGGACAAGTTAGGACCGTTCCCTTCCATAATTCATATGGAGTCTTGTCTACAGCTTTAGACGGACTTCGGTTAAGTATTAGAGCAGCTGACAAAAGAGCATAACCCCACAATGAATCAGGTACAAACCGTGTGACTCATCATGGATCGAACCATATCAAGTAATGTTCGATTTCTCCGTTCGGACACACCATTCAATTGTGGTGTTCCAGGTGGAGTTAACTGCAGTACTACACCACAGTCTTTAAGGTGTCGATCAAACTCCTTCGAAAGATATTCGCCACCACGATCTGAACGTAGTGCTTTAATCTTTCTATCCAGCTGGTTTTCAACCTTATTCTGGAATTCCTTGAACTTGTCAAAGGACTCACTTTTATGCTTCATTAAGTAGACATAACCATATCTACTCAAATCGTCCGTGAAAGTGATAAAATATCTATAGCCATCTCTAGCGTTGATTGACATAGGTCCACACACATCAGTATGTATGAGTCCTAATAGGTCAGCAGCGCGCATTCCAACACCTTTGAAGGAAATTCGAGTCATTTTGCCTATGAGACATGATTCACACGTGCCAAAAGATTCATAGTCAAATGGGGAGATAGTCCCATTATCAATGAGCTTCTTCACGCGTTTTTCATTTATGTGTCCCATACGGCAATGCCATAAATAGGTTTGATCTTTGTCACCAACCTTTGCTTTCTTACTACTCACATGCAATATATCTGTGGTTTGATCTAAAACATAAATCCCATTCATGGAAACTGCTTTACCATAAATCATTTCGTTTAAAGAGAAAATACAGCTATTATCCTTTATTACAAACGAAAAGCCGTCCTTATCAAGTACGGAAACGAAATAATGTTTTTAGATAAACTGGGTACATAGTAACAGTTATTCAGAAATAACTCAAATCCACTCGGGAGTTGGATTACATATGTTCCCACTGAAACGGCAGCTACTCTTGCTCCATTCCCCACTCGCAGGTCCACATCACCCCTTGCGAGAGTTGTGATGTTTCTTAGGCCCTGCAAATGATTGCACAGATGAGAACCACAACCAGTATCTAGTACCCAAGTTCCGAAACTTGCATGGTTGATCTCAATCATATGAATAAAAGAAGAAGACATACCAACAGGAGAGACGCGGCCTGCTTTTATGTCCTCACGGTACACGAGGCAGTTCCTCCTCCAATGCCCAACTTGTGGCAATGGTGGCCACTCCACGTTACCTTTCATCGCTCTTTGTCTTGCCTTGTGAGCTACCGCTAGTCTCACCAGGCCCACTCTTGCCTTGCCCTGGCTTTTTGAACTTCGGCTTCCCTACAGCTAGGTTGGCCTTAGCCTTGCCCTTACCTTTTCCCTTGTTGCAATCATGAGAACGTCCTGTTTCAGACTCCCACTCAATTTCAGATCACTCTCTGTCTGTACAAGGAGTGAGTGGAGCTGATGAAGACTCTTCTTCATATCATTCATATAGTAATTTGCCCTGAAAAGAGCAAAACCATCATGAAGTGAATGAAGAACGCGGTCTATGACGATATTCTCATCGATTTTGCAACCAAGTGCCTCCAGTTTCTCGACATTCTCAATCATGTCAAGAATGTGTGGGCTAACTGCTTGGCCCTTCTGGAGTTTCACTTCAAAGAATCGACAGGTATGCTCATAGCTAACGATCCTCGGAGCTTTTGAGAACTCGTTAGAGAGCGTGGTGAAAACTAGCAGTTATATCTGAATATATGACTGTGGAAAAAGAAAATAAATATGATAAGTTTCATCGTTTTAAATTTGAGTCTAATGAAAAACTGTTTAATTCGATGACTCGTGCATTTATATAATTGACCTCCCTCAAGAATTATATAAATGATCCCAAGACTCAAGTTCTGTAAATTGATAAGCCAACCTCTTGGCTAATTCTACTTTTAGAATTCCTGGTCGATAAATTTCTGTAAATTCTATCTTTAGTCCATCATAATCACGAGATATTACTCGTACTATAATGTTGAGATAAAATAGGTCAACACTCACTACTTACCCAACGTAGAAGGGGTCATATTATGACTTCCTACGAAGAAGGGGCTCATAGTAGTTTTCCCTATAAAGACTAGTCTCAATTTTAATTTATAGGGGAAGGTCCCATCATCTTAACTTAAATTCATTTTAAGTGAACGAATGTCTAGCAACTCGAGAATGATTTAACTAAGGTGATGGCCCTAAAAGCGACTGACATCTGTATGTCCATGATTAAAAATATTCAATCTATATGAATCATTTTCATGCATTTTAGGTTTAGGTGGTTTGGTTTAGGCAGAATATGATGCAATTATATCTATCATGTGAAGGAAAGTAAACGAGAATGAAAAAAACGTAAAAGGAAAAAACATGTCCTAGTGTGGCCTATCCTACCAAAACGAATAAATACAACTCGGAATCCAACTGATTGGACCCTCAAAGCTTGACTTTATCACCTTCTTGGTCCATGTAGTGGGA
Organism: Heliosperma pusillum; assembly: GCA_022085475.1. Taxonomy (NCBI): domain Eukaryota; kingdom Viridiplantae; phylum Streptophyta; class Magnoliopsida; order Caryophyllales; family Caryophyllaceae; genus Heliosperma; species Heliosperma pusillum. The sequence goes on from JAIUZE010005608.1 coordinate 64,043, forward strand.
GTGAGCTCCAATCTCCATCTTTAGTCTTCTTAGAAATTACAACAAATAAAATTACATTGATCCTATTTATTACATTCTAATTTCAAAACCCCAAACTAACAAAATGGAGATTCAAGATCTCAAATTACATCCAAGACTATGTTACCATCATTACGGTAACACAATCTACTAAGGCCACACTAAGTTACAACTGATTGTAAAAACGTTAAAATCCATTCAAACAATCCAAAAACATTATAAAAGCACCAACTAAAATAAAACATACAAGACATAATACAGTTATTACGATGTTTTATTATCCAAACCACCTTTTAACATAGATTATAATTATGTGGTAATTCTGTAATTACCCACATCAATTACAATCTCGATTCATTTTACTGATAAAATGAACTATCCTAAACATTTCAAACTGCTTTAAAATGTAAGATATTAAGCATATGTGAACCGATTCACATTAATTATACACAATCCGAATAATGTACAATTAAAGGCCCAAAAATTTAGAATACAGCAAAAAACAGAAGTTTTTAGCATAAATTTTCCGGCAAAAAATTTTCTTCAGCAAAACGGTCCTTATCGACAAAATAGGGAAAAATTAATATCCTTTCAAATGATAAACTCATTCAACATCATTTCCATTTTTATTTTAATCTAATCTTTATTAAATTAAAACATCTACAAATCTATTGTATGTTATTTTAACAGATTAAAATAACAAAATAAATCTAAATGAAAACGAATACGAAAGAAAATACGATTCTGTAAAGTACTCGATCGAGAAGAAATTAAATAATAAAGTCTCTCGATCGACTAATTCTTCCTAGTCGACAAACAGGGATCTCGATCAAGTATAACATCACTCAATCGACCAAAAATTTTGAGAAAACCGCTCGATCGAGCGAACACAGGTACTCGATCGACCAAAACTTTGAGAAAACTGCTCGATCGAGCAAACATAGGTACTCGATCGACCAAAAACTCACAAAAACTGCTCGATCGAGACACTAAAGTCCTCGATCGAGTCAAACACACAGCGGCATAAACAGTTTCGGTTTATGAAATCAAATTAAAACAATTTCGTGGCCTATGCTCTGATACCACTTGTGGGAAATCGGTATTACCACAATACAATTATTATAAGATTATAACGAAATAGTAATAACTTGATTATACTAGTCATAAACTAAAACAAGAATAAGAGTATAGATTTAGAAATCAACCTCCGGTCCTAGCAATTGGCGTAAAGAACAGAGATATCAAAGTAGATATCCTCCTAATCGTTGCCCCCAAGACTGTATGAGAAATGCCCTTGTGTTGTTAGAAGTTTTCAAAAGTTACTGTTAACCTTTTGTTATGTGTTTTGTCAAAAGTTTCTGTAAACTTTTGTTTCTGTGTGATTGATAGAGAGGCAATGTGAGAGAGAGATGAATTAGGTTAGAATTTTTCTACTGCTTTCCCTGGCTCTTTCTCACGGCACACATAGGTTTATATGAGGAGATTTAGTCTCCTCAAATAACTACCCATTGACCCGAAAACCCGAGTGTATCTGGATACTGTGTTTCGGTCATTTTAGCTTCCAATATAATGTAATATATTATAATCATCATTTGTCAAGGACCGACATTATAATCCATCATTAATTATAAATATCCGTATATTTATAATTTGCCAATTAATTATAACAGTTTATGTTTAATTAGCTTACATTATATACAACAATTAAATATAACTTTTTATATTCAATTTTACGAATTACAGTTAATTCGTCTCAGCTAACTTTATTTAATCATTATTAAATAATTGTCTCATCATCACATTGACTAACCTTTTAGTCAAAAACACTGACTAACCTTTTAGTCATATAATAGGGCATCAATATGATCATTTTCTCAAATAATCACATCTCTCAAACACATCCTATAGGTGTGACTTTTAGGGACCAGTTGATCACCGCCATTTGTATGACAATAACGTCAAACTTATCTAGCAAGCCAACCGTTATTGATAAACGTTAATCAACTGATTATTATACAAAGTATACCCTGTGAAACTACAGAGGTTTATTTATGTTATTGCACTCACTGTGGAGGACACTAGCTCCAACAGTTACCAGGTATACCACCGGAGAGAGATGTTGAGTTCGCTATTGCTAAAGCTCCTTACCGTATGGCTCTCGTTGAAACGCAAGAATTGAAGAAGCAACTAGATGAGTTGATCGAGAAGGGTTTTATCCGGCCGACTCCTTCTCCTTGGGGCGCTCCTGTTTTGTTCGTCAAGAAGAAGGATGGTAGTATGAGATTGTGTATTGACTACCGTGAGCTGAACCGCGTGACTATAAAGAACATGTATATGTTGCCCCGGATTAATGACTTATTTGATCAACTAAAGGGTGCAAGTGTGTTTTCCAAGATTGATTTGAGATTGGGTTATCATCAGGTTCCAGTCAGAGAAGCCGCCGCTTTTAGTACGAGATATGGTCACTACAAATTCCAGGTGATGCCTTTTGGGTTGACAAATGCTCTTGTATTTTTTATGGACCAGATGAATAGGGCTTTCATGGAGTACTTGGATACGTGTGTGGTGGTTTTCATAGATGACATCTTAATCTATTCCTAGAATGAGAGTGAGCATGAAGTGCATCTCCACTTGATACTCGATATTCTTCGCAAGCAGAAGTGGTATTCAAACTTTTCCAAGTGTGAATTCTCGTTGAAAGAAGTGTCATTTTTGGGGCATATCATCTAGAAGGAAGGTGTTATGGTGGATCCGTCAAAGGTGGAAGTTGTACTGGATTAGAAGAGTCCGACTAATGTTAACGAGATTCGAAGCTTCTTGGGTTTGGCTGGTTACTATCGAAAATTCGTCAAAGATTTCTCTAAGATTGCTAGACCGATGACTCAGTTGCTGAAGAAGGAACCCAATTTTATTTGGTCTGAGGCGTGTGAGGCAGCGTTTCAAGAGTTGAAATCAAGACTGACTACATCTCCTGTTTTGACCTTACCCGAAGATGGTATTGAGTTTGATGTTTATTGTGATGCTTCAAAGAATGGGTTGGGTTGTGTCGTACGCAGAACAAGAAGGGAATTGCTTACGCTTCGAGGCAGTTGAAAGTTCATGAAGTAAATTATCCGACACACGATCTGGAGTTGGCAGCATTGGTTCATGCTCTTAAGATATGATGACATTACTTGATTGGATTTCAATGTCGCATCTACACCGACCGTCAGAGTCTTAGGTACATCTTCACTCAGAAGGACCTTAACCCGAGACAGAGACTTTGGTTAGAGTTGGTCAATGACTACGATGTGGAGATGCTTTATCACGAGGGGAAGGCCAATGTTGTAGCTGATTCTATCAGTAAAAATATCGTTCATTCTGCTAGTTCTATCAGCGTTTTGCCAGATGACTTGTGTGCGGAGTTCAAAAAGCTTAACTTGGAAATTGTTGAACCTGGTGATGCGTGTTTGAGTGCAATGACGGCCGAGCCTGAGTTGTTTCGTGAGATTCGAGAAAACCAGGTAGCTGATTCTAAGTTAGAGGTGATTCGTACTAAGTTGGGTGATGGTAAAGCTCTTAGTTTTGAAGCCAATTCATATGGGGTTGTTCTCCATTTTCGAGGCAAATTGTGTATCCCTGATGATGCTGAGCTGAAAAGGAAAATTCATAGTGAGGCGCACAACTCACCGTATTCTGTGCATCCATGCGACGATAAAATGTATCAAGATTTGAAGCTCCAATTTCGGTGTCCTCGCATGAGGATTGACATTGCTGAGTATGTAAGTAGGTGTCTTACTTGTCAACATGTTAAGATTAATCATAAGATACTAGGTGGTTTGTTGCAGCTTTTTGCCATAGCTACATGGAAATGGAAGTCTATCTCTATGGACTTTGTGATGGGATTGCGAAGGACTGTTGGTGGTGAAGATGCTATTTGGGTGATCGTAGATCGTCTGACTAAGTCTGCTCGTTTTGTGCCGATTAAGGATACTTGGAGTTTAGATCATTTGGCTAGTGCTTATGTGGGTGAGATAGTCAGATATCATGGTGTTCATGGAGATTGTGTCTGATCGAGATCCGAGATTTTGTTCCCGTTTTTGGCAAGCATTACAGAAGGCTATGGGCAGGAAGTTGATGATGAGTACGATTTTTCATGGCGCTTCAGATGGACAAACAGAGAGAACTATTCAGAATCGTGAAGACATGCTTCACACTTGTGCCTTAGATTTTCAAGCAAGTTGGGAAAAGAATTTACCTGTGGTCGAATTGTCTTACAACAATAGCTATCATGCAAGCATCAAGATGGCTCCTTATGAAGCATTGTACGGAAGAAAATGTCGCAGTCTGTTATGTTAGGATCAATAAAGTGAAATTCGTGATTTGGGTCCTAAAAACCTTCAAGAAACCATTGATGGTGTCAAGATAATTCGAGAAAGGATGAAGGCGGCCCAAGACAGACATAAAATCCTATGCCGATATGAGACGACGACCTTTGGAATTCGATGTGGGTGACAGAGTTTTCCTAAAGGTCTCACCAATGAAAGGTGTTAGAAGGTTTGAGATCAAAGGGAAGCTGAGACCTAAATATCATGGTCCTTATGAGGTGATCAAGAGGATCAGCTCAGTAGCGTAAAATTTTGAGTTACCAGCTAAGTTGGGGAGGGTTCAGCACGTGTTCCATGCTTCTCAGTTGAGAAAGTACATTAGTGATCCTAGTCATGTCCTGCAGACTGAAGTTTTGGAAATCGAGCCTAACCTGACCTATGAGGAGCGGCCGATTCGTATCTTGGATAGGAAAAACAAGCGCCTTAGTAACAAGGTTATACCTCTAGTCAAGGTAATTTGGAGGTCTGACAAGTTCGAGGAGGAGACTTGGGAGAATGAAAACTCCATGCGAGCAAAGCACCCACACCTTTTTGAAGGAGATGAGTAATTATTAGTCTTACTTAATTCAATTCCTTCTTTTCTCGTGGTTACCTTCGTTATTCTCGTGTTAAGTTTCCAGGGGGAACTTTTTAGAACTTGGGGAGACTGTTATTGGAGTGAGTGTTCTCAACAATAGTGCGATCACTTAATTAAATCTCATTATCAAGAATTCAAAGGGATGATTAATATTATAGTCAACTGGTCCACATTAATCGGTAATGATTGGCTTGCTAGAGTTTGACAATACTGTCGTATGACGATGGTGATCAGTTGATCCCTTGAGGTCACACCGAAAGGACGATTCCCAAATCATAAAGTAAATTAATTATATATTGAAATAGATTAATTGACCCCTTGGATTGAAGAAGTTCAATCTATATATATATGAGAATTATCATATTATTATATGATTAAATAAAACGCATTTTGGTAATTAAATGTTATATTACTCAAGTTATAAGATGTTTATGAAACATTAGAGATAAGACTAATTGGTTAATATAATTACAATAAGATTGTAAGGTATATTTGATATAGACCATTTTACTACATGTATTTATATATCATCACTTAAAATGTTAAGTATGACTTATTAGGTAAAAGATTATATTTAAATGTTAAATGTGATTCTTATACATGCTAATTGTCACATGTCACACATATGACAATTGACAAAATAAAATGGATCCCATATTAACCAAAAGGGGCCGGCATGGGTGTTGTAGGATGGCATGAGCACAACTTGTGATTAAATGCTAAGGACATGTTAAATGCACTTGCATACCTATACCTACAACTAGCTTCATGGGTAAGGGAAAAAGCAAGCATGTTTGTCCCCTTCTCACTCCCAAGTGCCGGCATGCCCTAGCCCAAAAGGAGAGAATATGTTCTCTTCTTAAACACACAATATGTGGTGGGGATGTACTTGTACTTAGTTGCTTATCTCACTAGAAAAATAAGAAAGAACAAATTGTTGTTGCTCTCACTACATTCTCATACACATTCATACACCAAGTTATACTACTAATTCTAGTAGTGATAATAAGGTGAAATAGGCTCCTTGTCACACCTAGCATTGTGTGATAAGAAATATGATAAGTGAATATTTGTATGATTTTAACCCTCATTTTAGCTCGGTTTTGTATGTCATTTTTGCTTTGTTAAGCCATCTTATGAGCTAATATCGTCTTCTAGGCAAATTCATGTGTTCTAACATGTTTTGTAGGGAAAGTGACGTTTCTACGCTCTTTTTCTATATTCCCGAGCATTTGCCTAGAACCCGACGATTTGAAGAAGCAAGCTTGACCAAGTGAAAGGCATTTCAAGAAGGTTCACTAATTCAAAAGAGAGAAGAAGCAAAGACAGTTTCGCAGTTGTCGGAAGATCAATCAGATAGGCGGAAGAATTCATCGCTTTACATCAAACCCTATCAACAAACCCGATTGAAGAGGTCAAGGGGGATGATGGAAGTCAAGTCAAAGCAAAGGGAGATGAAACGTTAGTCAAAGGACCCAGAGTGAAATTTACCCGATCGGGTAAGTGTGTACCCGATCGGGTATCTCTGCTGCTTCGAGCAAAATGCTTCAACTTCCTATTTTTGTCCTATATGTTCAATGCTCGACCCCTTCCCCACGAAACCCTAATGCTATATAAAGAAAGCTCCAGCCCCTCTTCTCATCATCAATCTCACACACAACATCTCTTCTCTTCTTACATTTTCTCTTTAGTTTAGTCTTTCTAGTTTAGATCATTTTCTTCTTTTGTCTTTAGTTCTTAGTTTATTTTTGTCCATTTCGCATCAAAACTTTAGTTTAGATCAATAAGAACTTCAATCTTTGTAGTCTACTTTGTTGGGTACAAGTGTTGTAATTCAAGGAACGATTATTCTATGCAAGGGATTTCTATTATTGTTATCGCTTTCGTAGTTGATCGTCACCTAGGTACTTCTATTCTATCCTTTGTTTATTGTCCTTTATTGTTTTCCATTTGATTGTTATTCTCTTTACATATTATCTTAGATTCATTTTCATGTTGTTATAATCGTCATTTCATTTCCTAGATTGTCAATTAGCGTCGTTATTATCGCCACATAGAGAGTCTTATAATATTGTCAAAACCAACTAAACATGTCTATCCTAGTTCTTGTTAATATCATCTTAGATTTAAACATTATCATGAGTAAGTAGTCACCTTTCTAGGGTATAGGGTAGCCATGTTAGATTGATTAAAAGATGATAATTGGATAAAGAAATTGTGCCTTTAAAACGTTGTGTCTATGCATGTTTGGATTGTAACGATAGTTAATGACTTCTGGCCGAAAATCATTGACTAAAATGGAATTCTTTTCCAAGGTAGAGATACGCGAATTGAATAGACAAAGCATGACATGGTGGATTAAGACCTAGTAAATCGCCTAAAAGCCTGCTAGACCATCTGATCTATGATTGTAATGAACACATCATTCTTACGAACTCACAATGAATTATTTGCATGTTCCATATCCAATTGCATCAATATGTCAATCTACATGTGTGAACCTACTTCCCTAGATGCTTTTCATCACTTGCTTTATTGTTTTCATTTGTTTTTATTTTGTTTTCATTTATGCTTTATATTAGTTTAGATATCAAAATCCCAAAACCCAGATTTTTGTTAGATAAAACCCAATTGCGAGACATTTCACATTCTATAGGAAACACCATCTCCCTGAGGATCGACCCCTACTTCCCTAATTACATTAATTTGTTATTAGCCTAGTCTGGGTAATTTATCTTTGTATCGGACTCGCGACAAGCACGATCAAAGTATATTTGGGAAAGTCTAGGTGCATCCAAAAGGAGGGTCTATACACTTGAGACTTAGGAAATTCATCCTTCGACATATAAGCTCAAGAACAAGGTAAAGGAACGAGTCCTTTCCTTGTGCCCATATCCGTATAACAACAATGTGAGGAACAAATCTTTCGCCACATTGTCTTTATTTATTTACATGTAACTAGATCTTGTAACTAATTAAAGAGCTAATTAGGTTTACTTAAGAAATGTATAAGTGTAGGTATATGAACCTAACAATTGGTATCAGATCATAGGATGTTGCATGCAATCGGTTTTATGAAGTTTTTACGAGTTATGGTAACAAAATAAAACTAGAAAATTTGTGATTTATATGATAAAGTCACGAAATTTTGAGAATGAAATACCTTCTGGTCCTAAAATGGTTTTTGGTCATTTTGATGATTTATGGAAGATTATTGCTTTATTTAATATTTTTTAGTTAAATAAATCTATTTTAATAAGTAAAATGAACATTTTATGACTCAAATAGTTAAAGATCGAATCTGTCCATGACATTTTAGTATGATATCACATGCATACTTTACCTACTGTATGTAAAACTTGAGATAAATATGATTTTTTTTGCATGATTTATGATTTTTAATAGTTAAAAAGGCATAAATAGTGATTATTTTGGCATAAATAGCTAAAATGAATTTTTGGCTTGAGAAAATTATAATATGTTGCATAAATATTGTACATGTCAGATGTATAAGTTTAAAATTAGTTAGATTAAATTTCGTGTGGTTTTAGTATTTTATTTGATAAAATCGATTAATGACAACTATATTTTTCTCTAAAATGATTCGAAAATTTTTGACCAAAATTTTGACATGAAGATGTTCCTGGAAATGTTCCAGAATATTCAAAATTTTATTTTTCAAATTTATAAATTATTGTAATTTAATTTGGAATTATTACATAAAAGTTATGTTAAAAAAGGTCAAAACCGAGCAATAATGCAAAACCGAGTTGAATTATTGTCAAAAATTAGTGGAGACTAATTTTTAAGTACTAAAACAGTTAGGTTAATTAACTTGAACTTAAATTTTATTTAAGTATTAATTTGTGATTTTAATTGGTTATTATCACGCATTTCAATAAAACCGGGTTTATATACGATATAAGGTTATTAGGGCGATTTGGCACATTTATATTGCATGAGTTTACATATAATTATGCTGCATTTTGAATGAATGAATGTCATTTTGATTTATGTAGTTTTGGAATTATGTATTTTATCTTAGTATGGCCTTAGTTTTTAATCGATATTACACGAAATGTATGGGAATATTGATTCGGTTGTAATTTAATGTGATCTCGTATCACTTTTATTGTATTATTTCATTTTAGTTTGCAAATGTATAATAGATTAGCCTTGTAATTTTATTATATCATTTGTAATCCCGGAGTTTCCTAAAGACAGTGCCATTTGGAAAGGCGTTCCAAAAGGAAGACGGTGTCCTTGGGAGGCGTGCAAATGAAGTTTAAGGGACCAAGGAGTTGGTTTCCGACTTTGTAATAGTTAATTTGATTTTCTATTAATTTAGGAAGGCCATACTAGGAATTTATTTTTTGTTTGCATTTTATTTATATGTTACATGCATGCCAAATCGCCACTTAAACAACACATGCATTTTATCGAGTCAAATCGACCGCGTCAATTATAATTATCGATAGTTCACCTATTTAGTTAATTTAAAAGGAGATAGATAATATAAATTGACTTGACCTCTATTTTTGTAATTGAGACTTAGCCTTAACAAATAGTAGAACCCATGAATCCCAATTTCGTAAGGAAGTAGGTTCGGCTCACCGAAGTGCTAAACTTATTACGTTGGGTAAGTGGGGCAATAAATCGTTATTGCATCGAAATTTGGTTGTACTCAACGGAAAGATTAGGGTCCGTGGCCCATGTGTTCCGGGCTAAAGATGACAATAAAGTATTTCATCGACCAAGAATTCTATTGGTAGAATCGGTTAAAGAGTTAACCCACCAAGTACTATTAATAAAGGTCGCGGAGTCCGTGGCTCACATAAACCCGAGTTGATATATGACTTGGGTCTTGGAATCATTTATGTAATTGGATAGAGGTCATTATATAAATGCCAAAGTTGCTTAAAGTGTTTACAAGTTTACAAAATGATAAATGTTAATATTTCCTTTTTATCTCCAATTTTGTAGTTAATTTGATTTATCGCAATGGAATCATTTGACGATGTTGCACCTATTACCATTGATACTTGGCTTCAATCATTTGAAGAGAAATGCACCTTAAACGATAATTGTCCCCAACATCATGAAAGGGAACTACATGTTGGCATTGGTAAAGATGGGAATTTTTGCTACTCCACCAAAACGACTCCTCCCATTCCTATCGTCTTGCCCACCACTATCACTAGTGGACTTTTTGAAGGAAAATCCAAAATTTCTGAGGCTTTTCGATCTCTATCGCTTAAAGAAGCAAAGAAAGATGAGGAATCTAGCAAGAATGTGCTTGTTATTAAGAGGAAAGAGTTTAAAAGAAGGAGTAGTAAGAGTAAAAGCCCAAAACCCAGATCTGGAAAGGGAGTGACTAGTGGGACTAGGACATCCAAGACCAAGAAGGGTGCCCAAATTGATCATGAATGTCATTATTGTAATGAATTCGGCCATTGGAAGCGAAATTGCCCAATATACTTGGGAGATATTGAAGCTGGACTGGTTAGTCCAGTAGGTAATATCTCTTCCGAGATCTATGTTGTTGATATAAATTATACATCCACCTCAACTTGGGTATTGGATACCGGTTGTGCTTCTCACCTTTGTAATCATGTACAGGGTTTAAGGGATGTGGAGGAGCTAAGCAAGAGTGACATGGATCTCAGATTGGGAAATGGAGCTAAGGTAGCCGCCATCTCCAAAGGGACCTATGTGCTTGTTTTAGCAAATGGCTTTGAGTTGCATCTTAATAATTGTTATTATGTACCGTCATTGTCAAAGAACATTGTTTCCATTTCCATACTAGACGCTGAAGGATTTTCTTTTATGATAAAAAACAATTGTTGTAATTTGTTCAAAGGAGACTTGACCCTAGGTCAAGCCATTGCCATTAATGGCATTTATGTTCCTAACACCACCAACTCCACCAATATCTACAACATTGAAAATAAAAGACTCAAAACAAGTGATCCAAATGAATCATACATTTGGCATTGTCGATTAGGTCACATAAACGAGAAACGCATAAAGAGACTAGTATCGTTTGGAATCATTAAACCATTTAATTTCGAATCATATGGAGTATGTGAATCTTGCCTCTTAGGAAAAATCACTCGTACTCCTTTTCTAGGAAAACAGGTACGTGCAAGTGATGTGTTGGGCCTCATACATACCGATGTATGTGGACCAATGAGTATCACCGCGAGAGGAAATTATGACTACTTCATCACTTTTACCGACGACTTAAGTAGATATGGGTATGTCTATTTAATGAAGTATAAAAGTGAGGCTTTTGAGAAATTCAAGGAATTTCAAAATGAAGTAGAGAACCAATTGAACAAAAGGATAAAAGCATTACGATCCGATCGTGGTGGCGAGTATCTTAGCAATGAATTTAACTCTCACTTGAAGGATTGTGGTATCGTATCACAATTAACTCCACCTGGAACCCCCCAACTCAATGGTGTTTCGGAAAGGAGGAATCGAACCCTATTAGATATGGTACGATATATGATGAGTCAAACGAGTTTACCAAACTCGTTTTGGGGATTTGCGATTGAAACGACAATGTGATCATTAAACCAAAGCCCAACAAAAGCTGCTGAAAAGACTCCATACGAGTTATGGAAGGGAAAGGTTCCTAATTTGTCATACATGAAAATATGGGGTTACGAAGCTTTTGTCAAGAACAAGTCGACTGATAAGCTAGCTCCCAAGTCTGAAAAATGTGTCTTTGTAGGTTATCCAAAAACAACTCGTGGATACTACTTCTACAACTCACAAGAGGATAAAGTGTTTATAGCTCATGAGGCTGTCTTCTTAGAAAGAGAGTTTATTTCTAAAAGACAGAGTGGGAGAAAATTTGAACTTGATGAGATGCTTGATGGAGATGAAGCAATTAATCAAGTTCAAGAGCCACAAACAGAAGTAGAGACACATGAAAATGTTCTATCGTTGTCCAATTCTGAAGTTGTACAAAGGAGAACGTCAGGAAGAGTAAGTCGCCAACCTGATAGATACATATGTATCATCGAAGGGAGGGACGGTGAACTTGACATATTACTTTTAGAAAGTAATGAACCTCCAACCTACAAGGCGGCTATGGTTAGTCCAAATTAAACGTTATGGCTAGAGGCCATGAAATCCGAAATAGACTCTATGCATCAAAATCAAGTATGGGACTTGGTTGATTTACCTAAAGGAGTTCGACCCCTTCAGTGTAAATGGATCTTTAAAGTAAAGAATGGCATAGAAGGACATGATGATGTCTACAAGGCACGATTAGTGGCAAAAGGATTCACGCAAATCCATGGTCTTCATTATGATGAGACATTTGCCCCAGTAGCCATGCTAAGGTTAATTCAGATAATGTTAGCGATTGCCGCATTTTATGATTATGAAATATGGCAAATGGATGTCAAAACCGCCATCCTAAATGGGTATTTAGAGGAGGATGTGTACATGACACAACTTGAGGGTTTTGAAGATTCTAATAATCCTAACATGGTATGCAAGCTAAAGAGATCCATCTATTGTCTTAAACAAGCATCAAGAAGTTGGAATCATCGTTTTAATCATGTGATAAAAGAAAATGGTTTTACTCGAAGTGTCGAGGAACCATGTTTATACATGAAGTTTAGTGGGAGCAAAGTGGTCTTCCTCGTCTTGTATGTAGATGACATACTCCTCATTGGAAATGATGTACCAATGCTGTCTTCCGTGAAGGAGTGGTTGGGAAGTCATTTTCAAATGAAAGACTTGGGAGATGCACAACGCATCTTAGGTATCCGAATCTATAGAGATAGGTCCAAAAAGATACTGGCATTAAGTCAAGAATCTTATATTGATAAAATTCTTCGACGTTTCAACATGGAAAACTCCAAAAGAGGTTTCATTCCTATGGGTAATGGAGTGGTTTTGAGCAAGTCACAATCACCCACCGAACCCGAGGATGTTGAACGCATGAAATCGATCCTGTATGCTTCTGCTGTTGGATCGGTCATGTATGCCATGATGTGTACCCATCCAGATGTCTCATATGCTTTGAGCATGACAAGTAGTTATCAAGCTAACCCAGGTGAGGAACATTGGAAAGCCGTCAAGAACATCCTTAAGTACTTAAGAAGGACTAAGGATTCATTCTTAGTGTTTGGAGAGGACTCAGAATTGAGTGTAAAGGGTTACACCGACTCGAGCTTCCAAACTCATAGAGATGATATGAAGTCACAGGCTTGCTTTGTTTTCATGATCAATGGAGAGCAATAAGCTGGAGAAGCTTCAAAGAATCAACCATTGCGGATTCTACAATGGAGGCTGAGTACATTGCAGCATCTGAAGCTGCAAAGGAAGCTGTGTGGATAAGGCAGTTCTTAGAGGGACTAAAGGTAGTTCCTTCTGCCAAGGATTCCATCACAATCTATTGTGACAACAATGGGGCCGTCTTTCAAGCAAAGGAGCCCAAGTCTAGCTACAAATCTAGACATGTACTCAGAAAGTTTCATGTCATTAGAGATTACATTGAAACAAAGGAAGTAGCGATTTGTAAGGTTGGGATAGATGATAACATCGCGAATCCTCTAATCAAGCCTTTATCGTAGGCTAAGCACGACCAACATGTTGTATCCATGGGTCTTAAGCGCATGCCTAACATGTATTAGATTATAAGATATGTAATACTAACTCTGTTTTGATTATTCATATATGATAATCGCATTTATCGTTTAAGGTTTTATTCTAAACTTTCATTGACTTTGTTAAATCCAAATAGGTTGTATGGACAACCTTGAACCCTACTAAAGTGAACTGGATTAACATAGCCTTGGCCCCTAGTTACTTACATGAGGTGATGTCTCGAAGTGACTAGAGTGTGATGCGATTGATGGCAAGTTAAAGTGCCATAGAGTCATATGAGATGACTAGTCGATCACATAGGCAGACTGTATGGGACACTCTGTTGGGCAGTGACCGCTTATAGAGTTCTGGCAATTCATAAAGCTTGGTCGTGGCGAGAGCTACTATAGTATTCTCTTTGAGTTAATTCTTTAGACTAGAGACTATTCGCCTAAGTCGACATAGTTTCTGATTGACTTTGAGTTTTGCCCCAAGCCATTCTGTAAAAGGGGGTGAATGAGCAATTATTGGGTCATGAACGACTCTGACTGAACGAAGGGAATAGTGCAATAGAAATTGTCCAACCCCTTGTCAGGGTTAACAAATATCTCGAGGCCACTCGAGGAGTAGTAAGCTGGAAATGCGTGGCCACGCTAGGAAGGTATCTACGGTAGATAATTCCGGTCAGTCAGTTACTCTCTAGATCGAGGAAACCACTCTAGATATGATCACGTGCAAGTAAGACCTGCAAGACACCTTGCATTGAGTGGGACATTGAAATAAGACAAGAGAATTGGTGATGCACACTTGTTGTGAACAAGTGGGAGATTGTTGGAGTGAGTGTTCTCAACAATAGTGCGATCACTTAATTAAATCTCATTATCAAAAATACAAAGGGATGATTAATATTATAGTCAAATGGTCCACATTAATCGGTAATGATTGGCTTGCTAGAGTTTGACATTACTGTCGTATGACGATGGTGATCAGTTGATCCCTTGAGGTCACACCGAAAGGACGACTCCCAAATCATAAAGTAAATTAATTATATATTGATATAGATTAATTGACCCCTTGGATTGAAGAAGTTCAATCTATATATATGAGAATTATCATATTATTATATGATTAAATAAAACGCATTTTGGTAATTAAATGTTATATTACCAAAGTTGTAAGATGTTTATGAAACGTTAGAGATAAGACTAATTGGTTAATATAATTACAATAAGATTGTAAGGTATATTTGATATAAACCATTTTACTACATGTATTTATATATCATCACTTAAAATGTTAAGTATAATTTATTAAGTAAAAGATTATATTTTAATGTTAAATGTGATTCTTATACATGCTAATTGTCACATGTCACACATATGACAATTGACAAAATAAAATGGATCCCATATTAACCAAAAGGGGCCGACATGGGTGGTTGTAGGATGGCATGAGCACAACTTGTGATTAAATGCTAAGGACATGGTTAAATGCACTTGCATACCTATACCTACAACTAGCTTCATGGGTAAGGGAAAAAGCAAGCATGCTTGTCCCCTTCCCCACTCCCAAGTGACGGCATGCCCTAGCCCAAAAGGAGAGAATATGTTCTCTTTTTAAACACACAATGTGTGGTGGAGTATGTACTTGTACTTAGTTGCTTATCTCACTAGAAAAATAAGAAAGAACAAATTGTTGTTGCTCTCACTACATTCTCATACACATTCATACACCAAGTTATACTACTAATTGTAGTAGTGATAATAAGGTGAAATAGGCTCCTTGTCACACCTAGCATTGTGTGATAAGAAGTAGATTTGGGATATTCTACGTGCATCCAAAAGGAGGGTCTCTACACTTGAGACTTAGGAAGTTCATTCTTTGACATATAAGCTCAAGAACAAGGTAAATGAAGGAGTCATTTCCTTGTGCCCATATCCGTATAACAACAATGTGAGGAACAAATCTTTCTCCACTTTATCTTTATTTATTTGCATGTTACTAGATCTTGTAACTAATTAAAGAGTTAAATAGTTTTACTTAAGAAGTGTCTTAAGTGTAAGTATATGAACCTAACAACTGTAACACACACCATTCTCCGTTCTAGTTGATATTAATTGTTACTAGTTACAAATTTAATGCTGTTTTAAAACTTTTCGTATTTATAAGGTCACTAGACTATTTTTATTTTAAAAATTGTGGTATTTAGTTTTTATTCAATTCCTATACCAAGGGATCAGGTAAACTTCGTGAGATATAGGATGTGGTATAACCAACCTATCCCACGTTTCTTGCGTGCAAACCCCACATTTGCTATTATATAAGAATATAATAGGATTTAGCTTTTCATCAAGTTCTTAATTTCCGCAATCAAACGCTAAGTAGTTCATTTTCGACTTTTTCTCTATTTCACAGCTCCAACTTTGTGAGCTTCTTTCTCATTCCTTTCTCAGCCGTTTCCCTTGATTTTTGCCTCATTCTCTTCATCTCGCGGTAAGCTTTGTATCCGTACCATATTCGTTCAGCGTTTTGTACGTACTGTTTTTCTCACGCTCATAAAAAAAGTCGTTCTAATGCCGTTTTGGTTCTGTCTTCGACATAGGATCAAACATGGACGACCTGGACACCGACACCTTCGAAGTGGACGATACTATTGAAGATTGAGCACTAAATCGTAAGGTACACAATTGTTCTCGGTATTACATCGCGTTATTTCAGTCTTTTTTGCTAGTTTGGTTGAAACTTGTTCAAATGATCTATATGTTTGTTATTGTTGTTGCGTGATTTATTTTTGTGGATCTTTTGCTTTTTTCAGTGACGAAGTATATAAAAGGACTACTTTCGCCATTAAAATTTCATTATCTTTGACAAATAAAACAAATCCGTTTTATCTCGAAGCTACTATTTCGTATTACTACTGCTATTATTTTGTTCTAATTCTCATTTATACTGTTGAGTTTTTTGTGAGTTTCATGCTTGGAATTCATGTATTCATCAGTGCATAACCTATTTTATTTAAAATTTTAAGGAGCTAATTTTTTTTTGCTTGACATGGTTTAGTTTTTTAAATAATTCTGTATATACTTTGAAGGTGGTTTTCTTCTATAGTATAAGTATAAATTTTGGTGTCTGACATTTCATGTACATCAAGTTGTTGGCTTTTTCCTTTATCTTACTTGTATATATAATAATACTATATAGTATATACATTTGAGGGTGTATTTGTTGTTTCACGCCTACGCAAATTGTGTGGGTTTATATATGGTTCTGCGTATGTAAGTCCTTAGCTCGTCGTATGTGGTATATCTCGTAATGTTTCTTGAGATCCGTGTGTTTTTGTCATATAAATTGGTTAGTTTACTCGAGTAATACAGTATTCTAGTATTCGAGGTACTAGACGGTGTAGACTGTTGGAGTCATCTTTTAGCCCGCGTTTAGCAAGCTAATTTGGATGTCTATGGGTCATCAGCCTGAGTGTAGCAAGCTGGTGATAGTCGAATCAAGATAGTTATCTCGAGAGTGTGGCCATACTTAGACTAGGACCGTATATTTATCATTGTCCTACCATAGGGATAGGGTAACAGTGATAGGTTGCCTTGACGTTTTGCCTTACAGAGTGGTAACTGATTTAATATGTTGTTTAATAAGGTTACAGATGTTAAATGAGATATTTAATTCATTTACCTCGAGATGATAAGTAATTTAATGAGTTTCTATTCTTAATTGAACAATTAAGTAACTTGTATGTCATTAGTACATTATCGATCCATCTAAATTACTAGGTTGCTTTATCGTGATGTTATATGGCTGGAAGGACGTCCGAGTTACTCCCCACTGACTGAGGCTGTCATTCTTATGACTGACAAGTGGATGATGGTTGCTTATTTTCTGATTGGGAATTTCCGAGTGAGCTAGCGAGCGCATTGCTTAGCGCACGAAGTAGTTATTTTTATTTAAGACATTTATTATCGTATTGTTAGGGGTATTTATTCCCCGAGAACCTTGTATTTTCACTTGAATACTTCAGTTTTTGTTTATTAGCTATTGCGGTTTCAAGGTATTTTCGCCACCTTGAACTTAATTTATATTCTTGTTTTATCATGGTTCTTACAATGAATAGCACGAGCACTACCTTGACCACCTCAATAGTTATAGTATCCTCCATAGCCTCCACCAAAGCCCTCCACTCCATAATCTGAGTTACTAAAATCCTGACCCCCGACGGATAAGTACCGACATGGAAACCAGAAGAACCAAACTCACCCTTCGGTCAAGTATAAAAAGAAGAATGCAGTCCCTCGGGCTGGGTAACGCTGTAACACCCCTCCATGCCCAGAGCCTTTACGCAAGACCTTCCGAGTATAGGGTAGTGCTACACCCCGTTTTCCCGAGGGTAAGATGCATGTACCAATTCAAAAATTTCAATACAAACTTGAATTTAAATTACTTTAATAAAAGTCCATTTCTAACTTAAGAACGATCGGATACAAGATAAAGACAACTCATCTATGACATAGAATAAAATTTATCAATCGTATCCAATCCCAGCATCAAGCTCGAATCCTCATTAACTCATCAATCAACACCTGCTAAACAATTACTCACCATTCGCCGAAAATATCGAATAGTAGCACGGTAATGGTACAAAACAATTCCAAAACACGGCCAGTCAACAAATACATAATCAATACCAAGTGCATCGAATTAAAATCATCACACATATCCGGTGCCATCAAGAAGCGCACCTTGATGCCATCGAGTAGCGCACCCAAACCACCAACCATGGGTCCTACCGCAGCAGATCACCCTTAGACCCAGGTCATAACCATGTGCACTGTCTCTTCCATGGCGAGACACCATGAAAAGCGTCCCATAGAGTCTATGGAGGCGGTATCTCGCTACCGCTCCATAGCAAACAACGCCAAACCCGTAGACCGCAGTCGTAACGATCATAATACAAACTCCAATCAACATCTCACAACCATATCATAATACACATCCAACAATCAATCACATATACATTAATTGATTAGGATTCACCTACCTTTTAGCATTCCAAGCAATCATCATCATCAAATAGCACCCAATCATAAGAATCGTCAAAAATGGGGTTCGAACACCCAACAAGCACAACTATCAAGGAGAAGGAGAGCGATCGACATTTCATCAAACACATTTCCTACATTAGCAATAATGATACAATCACTACTAATTCTATAAATACTAGTCTTATATTAATAATCTAACTTGAAATCGACAATAATCTATATAAAGACAGAAAATCTGACCAAGCTAAATAAATCCCCAAATCTGAGAAATCAAAGGAATATGAGAGATGAGAAGCTCACCAAAATAATCAAGAGAGGAAGATGAAAGACACATCAATATTAAAGATCCATAACCATTGATCAAAAGATGAAGATTACAAATCAAGGTAATAAAATGATTGATTATTATTTGAGAGATTTTTTAGAGAGAGATTAAATGAAGATAGATAATGAGAGTTATCAAAACATAAACTCTTTCGCAAGCGACAAACATATTTGTGGAAATAGCTGAAACCGACTGAAACTTTGTCGAGTAAAACATACTAGACCGAATTAAAATACTCGACCGAGTTCATACTCCTCGGTTGAGTGGCTCAACGCGTTCATACTACTCGACCGAGTTCATACTCGACCGAGTTCATACATTTGAGGGATTCTTTCTTGTGTTTGGTAGAGAAAATTTGGTAATGTGGTAAAGGTTACACAAACCCAAATTTCCAAACTTATAAGGATTTGTAGAATTCCTAGGCGTACCTTTGTTATATAAGAAGCGAATAACTAAATGAATGATTGAAGAGTCAATCATTATAAATTCTACAAATAGAGACCTAGTACATTATGATGAGGATAAGGTGGTTTAAAAGGAACTAATGGTAGATCCTTTCACCTAAATACCTATCAGTTATCATGATAACGAGTGGGAGCATCTTTCAAGTTAAAGAGCCCAACACTAGATAAAAATCTAGACACGTACATAGATGAACTCATGTTATTAGGAATAATGTTGGATGGAAGGAAAAGCAATTAACAAGGTTGGAATAAAAGAATATATGGTATATTCACTACCCAAGCCTTTATTGCATTTAATAAGATCGTCATGAAATGTCATGGTCGAAATAAAATTTAGATTATATGATATGAAGAATAACATTGTATTGATTTTTCATATATGATAATCACATTTATCGTTTGAGTTTCTAAAAACTCGTCTTGTGCTTTGTTAAATCCAAATGGGTTGTAGAGACAATTTTGAACACCATTAAAGTGGACTGTATTAACATAGCATTGTCTCATAGTCACTTATATGAGGTGATATCTCAAAGTGACTAGATTGTGGTACGATTGATGGCAAGTTCAAGTGTCATAGGGTCATAGGGATAACCAATCGATCACATAGACAGACTGTAAGGGACAATCTGTCGGGCAGTGACCGCTTATAGAATTCTGGCAATTCTTGTAGCCTGGTCGTGGCAAGAGCTACTAGTATTCTTTCTGAGTCAATTCTTTGACTAAAGACTGTTCGCCTAACGTGGCACAGTTTCAGAGTGACTTTTATTTATGTTATACGACCTTCGTAACTGGGGTCAAATGAGCATCTTTTGGGTCATGATGAGCTGTGGCTATTCGAAGGGAATAGTGCGATAGGAATTGTCCACCCCTTGTCAGGGTTGTTCGAAATCTCAAGGCCACTCGAAGAGGAGTAAGCTGAAAATGCGTGGCCACGCTCGGAAGGTATTTATGGTAGATAATTCCGGTCAGACAGTTACTCTCCAGATCAAGGAAACCACTCTTTATATGATCAAATGCAAGTACGACCTGCAAGACACCTTACATTGAGTGGGAGATTGTAATAGGACAAGAGAATTGGTGATGCACACTTGTCTCGGACAAGTGGGAGATTGTTGGAGTAAGTGTCCTCAACAATAGTGCGATCAATTAATTAAATGAGCATCGTAACTGGGGTCTCTTTTGGGTCATGATGAGTTGTGGCTATGCAAAGGGAATAGTGCGATAGGAATTGTCCACCCCTTTTCAGGGTTGTTTTAAAATCTCAAGGCCAGTCGAGGAGTAGTAAGCTGAAAATGCGTGGCCACGCTCGGAAGGTATCTATGGTAGATAATTCCGGTCAGACAGTTACTCTCCAGATAGAGGAAACCACTCTTGATATGATCAAATGCAAGTACGACCTGCAAGACACCTTGCATTGAGTGAGAGATTGTAATAGGACAAGAGAATTGGTGATGCACACTTGTCTCGGACAAGTGGGAGATTGTTGGAGTAAGTGTCCTCAACAATAGTGCGATCAATTAATTAAATGAGCATCGTAACTGGGGTCTCTTTTGGGTCATGATGAGTTGTGGCTATGCAAAGGGAATAGTGCGATAGGAATTGTCCACCCCTTTTCAGGGTTGTTTTAAAATCTCAAGGCCAGTCGAGGAGTAGTAAGCTGAAAATGCGTGGCCACGCTCGGAAGGTATCTATGGTAGATAATTCCGGTCAGACAGTTACTCTCCAGATAGAGGAAACCACTCTTGATATGATCAAATGCAAGTACGACCTGCAAGACACCTTGCATTGAGTGAGAGATTGTAATAGGACAAGAGAATTAGTGACGCACACTTGTCTCGACAAGTGGGAGATTGTTGGAGTAAGTGTCCTCAACAATAGTGTGATCACATAATTAAATATTAATAATAAGAATACAAAGGGATGATGAATATTATAGTCAACTAGTCAACATAAATCGGTAACGATTGGGTCAATTGAGTTTGACGTTAGTGTCGTATGACGGTGGTGATCAGTTGATCCCTTGAGGTCACACCTAAAGGATAATCCCCAAATCATATACATTAATTAATTGTATAGCGATACAGATTAATTAATCCCTTAATTTGAACAAGTTTAAAGTGAGAATTATATCTTATTGTAATATGATTAAATAAGATTCATTTTAGTAATTTAATTGTTATATTACTAAGAATGCATTATGTTTATGAAACGTTTGAGATAAGTGAAATTGGTCGATTATAATTACAAACTGTTGTAGATTATATTAACCAAATATGAGATGACCCATTTTATTTACATGTAATTATAAAACGTGACTTA
Organism: Heliosperma pusillum; assembly: GCA_022085475.1. Taxonomy (NCBI): domain Eukaryota; kingdom Viridiplantae; phylum Streptophyta; class Magnoliopsida; order Caryophyllales; family Caryophyllaceae; genus Heliosperma; species Heliosperma pusillum. The sequence continues at coordinate 85,771 of JAIUZE010005608.1, forward strand.
AAATGTGAAGTCTAATTATTTGTCATGAAATTGCATTTAAATTAGTTAAATGTACATTTATAAGCTAAGATTACATGTTACATGTCACATGTCACATATGTGACAAATGACAAAATACAAAAATAAAATGGACACCCATTTTAGTGGGTGCACCGGTTTTTGGGTACTTAGGGTAGGTTTTGTGCATTGTTTGTTGTTCTAATCAAGATTAAAACAACATCATTGCATACCTAATCCTATAGCTAGTCTACCTTCTTGTAAAGACAAAAAGGAAAAGCAAAGCCTTCCCCATGAGCATGGGTGGCCGGTCCATAGCATGCATAAGAGGATATGTTCCTCTTATTTTTATTACACATCTCATACATGCAAAATGTGATGCTTATCTCTCATAAAATACATCTCTCACACTAGAAACAACTTGAGAAGTTTTTCAAAGACTTGAGTTCATAAATCTCTAATAAAATTACTAAGGTAGTAAAAGAGTTATTAGAAGATATATATATATATATATATATATATATATATATATATATATATATATATATATATATATAGATATACACACTTTTAAGGGCTTCTATTATATTACTTATAGTAATAATATAGTAGAGATTTGGGTATTGTCTTGGTGCAACAAAAGGAGAGATCTTATACTAAGGACTTGGAGATTCATCCCTAATATTATTAGCTCAAGAACAAGAGTAGGAAGGAGTCCTATCTTCTGCCCAAAATCCTTATAAATCAATGTAAGGAACAAATTTCTTATTCCTTATTTGTTTTTAATTATGCATGCATAAGATCTATATAGTTTAAGAGTAAACTATTAGTTTTATGATATTGGAAATGTCTAATATTGAGTTTAAGAAACTTACAAAAACGTCTAGAGGTGAATCGTCCAGGCCAACGCCCGCTAACTCACACCCGAACCCAAAATACAACAAGCAAAATCCATCCAAGCAAGCAACCTATTCATCCATGAAAAACATGAACGCCACAGTCACTGGGGAGTAACTCCGGGTTCACCCAGCCATATCAGAAATAACATACTTAAACGGAGATACGAAAGTAGAAGCATGCATATATAAATATACATGTGAAGTACGAGAAGAATAAATAGGCAATTCAATATATATAAAGATATAGGTACATAAAGTACAAAACCGTAACCATCATATTATAGATAGACTCGCGGAAGACACTCTTAGGCAACCATACAGTCACTAAGGCTTGCATCTCACCGTTAGCGGCATAAGCTTGATAAGATTGAGACTCGACAAACAAACCATGCCAATTCATCCAACGATCACAAATAATCAATCATATAATCATCCATCCATACGTACAAATACGTTGACAACATCTCTCACGGTAAATGACACGCACTAGCACCGTGTACATGCCAAGTATGATTAAAATCGCATCCACGGGATAAACATTTCCCTGAACGCATACACGATTAACATTTTGTATATGTAGACTAATTTCCTACTGGTAGAACGACGATAATAATATAGTCCTAGTCTAAATCTGGCCAGACTCTCGGAATCACATTTTCCGATTCGACATGCGATAAACATTTCGCATCCAAGACTCGGTCAATCATAGAAGCCGAGTACCCCAAATTCGGTCAACCTTCATGAAAGAGGCGGTAAAGAGCACAATCATCATAACAAGCAGTACGCTACATGCAATGACACCACCTCGCAAGTATACAACATTTGACGGCCGGGTCGATCAACACAAAGCGTTCGCCTCCCAACAACGTCGTCATATGCCCACTAACACATGCAATTAAACAGTAAGGATACACTCCTCGTTCCGACATTCCAGCCTTACGAACGAAGAGGTAGCCGGGGAATGAGAGTTCAAAGCACTTAACAATCAATGCTCAAACCATAACATATGAGAAACCGACTCAAAGTGGGACATATCAAAAACCGTCACAAAACATGCGATACAAGCGAATGGAATATCATATATTCTAAACATGAATATTTAAAGTCATTACGTAAATTTATACGATAAACGAACCATGCGACCTATTATAAATGAAAGTGTAAGAAAGAAATAGCAAAGGAATTGGCAGTGTGTGCCAGCCGGTCAGGTGGACCGGCTGCCGGCTACCCGGCTGGCACCAATGTAACATTTGAGAATAAGTGAAAATGCAACGTGATCCAGCCGGTCAAAGGGACCGGCTGCCGGCTACCCGGCTGGATCCTATGTCATACGAGAAAATGAAGAAGTAATTAAGATGTGTCTCAGCCGGTCGGCTGACCGGCTGCCGGTCGGCCGGCTGAGACCTAAAGCATACCAAATTTTCACGTAACACCAATTTCACATCAACCACTTCCCAGCCGGTCAGCTGACCGGCGGCCAGTCGGCCGGCAGGGACGTCATATGCACGAAAATCATCTCTTTGACCCAAACATCATACAACAAACATCAACTAACACCATCAATCATCCATACTCATTAACAATTATCAACTAACAACAACCATTATAAACAACACAAATCCTAGGACTAATCATCCTATTCTAAATACGATTATTAACATCAAAAACACATTAAAAACACGTAATGATATCGAGTAACCCTTCACCGTTACCTTTTCGCGTATTCAATCCTCATCTAGATCCTCTTCCACCAAGTAGTATTTGTCGAGGTCTTGGAGGTCACCACCTAAAATTAGACAACAAAAGATGAATATAATTCACCTTTGAGAAAGACGGATAAATTGAAACGTGAGAAAGACGGTAATATTATTACCAATTAAGATATAGGACGATGAGAGGGAAAGATTAAGACGAAATTTAGCGGAATTGAGCAAGAAATGAAGGAGTAGTGTCGATTTTGAGTTTGATCAAGTATGGAGTTTAAGGGTTTTGGTGGTTACTTGGTGAGGAAGAAGGAGTAAGTTAAATGAGGGAGTTAGGGTTTGAAAGAGAGTGTAAGGGAGTAAGTGGAAAAATTTGGGAAAAAGCCCATAAGCGCCTTAAGGCGTAACTCACTCGGAATCTCGCGTAAAGTTCGAAAACGAACTCGGATTTTCTAAAATAGATACGGGAAATTAAATTCTAGACTAAATCTAAATTTCGCTGAAAAGTATCCGTATAATATTTTTACTATAAAAATATGGTACATTTGCGGGTGTTACACTGAACCCCGAGAAAAAGTAGCAAACGCTTTAAGAAGGACCTAAATGGACCCTATATCCCCTTTCTAGAACAAAAAAAATGTCATCAACAAAGCAAAAATGACATGGTTTTAGAGATTTACATAAGAGATGGAATTTGAACTCATTCCTAATAGTCACCACATTCAGCACTCTGGTCAGGTAATCCATACAAATAGTGAAAATGAGGGGTGACATAGGATCCCTTAGTCTAATCCCCCTTTGACCCTTAAAGAATTCAAATAAAGACCCATTTAGAGAAATATAAGGAGAAGGGGTAATAATTACGGCCGAGCAAAATATCCGATTATCCAATTCGATCCTAAAATTAGATATTTGATCTGAAAGAGAGTTTCGGATCGGATATCCGATCCGAAACTTTTGGATATCGGATTGGATACGGATATCACAATTGAAAATTTCGGATATCTGAATCCGATCCGAAATTTTATTATTTTTTTAATTGTAATAGTACGTCTGATTTGGGCCTGGATTGTTAGCTTTATGATATGCTTATTGAACTTTGGGCCTCAAATCTGCTATATATATACAAACAAACCAACCCTTTCACAATTCATGTAGTATATATTTTCACTTTTCTCCAAAAAAACCTAACCCCATCTTTTTCTGCCACACTTTCTCATCTTCAACCTAATAACCTACCTTTCTGAATCCTGATTAATTCTTATCCTCTTTTTTCGTTGCTACATTATCAATCCTTTGCAGCTTTGCTATGTATGACACTAAATTATAATAATTGAACCTTGGTTGTCTTGTGTTCCCCGTCATCGGTACCAATAACCCATATTTAGGTGTTCCTTGTATTTGCCTACCCAATCTTACCCTAAAAAGCAATTACTTTCATATTTCTCTATCCAGATCTATCCTCTAAAAGCAAAAACTATTAAACATCAAACCACAACTTTGAGGAAGTGAATATGGCAATTTCATATTTCCTTACGGACTGATTTTATCTTTAATTGATAAAGAATTATGAATAATCTAAGCAAAATGTTCTCTAAATGAACGACAATACATCAACCTAATTGTATAAAAGAGATTATGAAATCTGAAAGAAATGCAAAACGGTTCAGATATCGAATATTCGGCTATCCGATCCGACATTTTTGGATATTTATCCGAAAATTTCGGATCGGATAGTACAAATTTTAATTTTCGGACCGGATATCCGATTCGTGCTCTGCCCTAGTAGTAATACATTCCATAATCCACAAAATGACACTTTCAGGAAATCTCAAAGCCCTCAACATATGCTCAGTAAAAGGCCATTCTATTAAGTTATAAGCTTTCTTAAGGCCAGCTTTCATTATACACCTAGAAGAACAACTCTTCCTAATCTAAAGACGCACCAGGTCCGGACAGATAAGATATTATCAACTATATCCATGCCTTTAATAAAGACACTTTGGTTGTCAGTTATAATGTCAGGTAACACTTGGGAAAGTCTATTACAGATAACCTTAGTGATACATTTGTATAAGACATTGCAATACGCAATAGGCCTAAAATCTGACACAGCCACATGTCTACTCTTCTGAGGAATAAGAGAAAGATTAGTAGCATTAACTTGTTTCATCAACATACCATTCTGAAAGAACTCCAGCACACCAGCCTCAATATCAGCTCCAATAACCTCATAATTATCCTTGAGAAATGAGTAGTAAAACCATCAGGTCCAGGAGCTTTAGACGCAAGGATATAGAAAAGAGAATCTCTCTCTTCGTTAAAGGAAACAATCTGCACAAGAATCTGGATATGATTAGGACTTACAGTCTTTTCAGCTCTCATAGTAGGATAATGGGTGAGCCAAAGTTATTTGCTCCCAAAGATAATATTTATGCCCTTATAACCTTTGAACTAAAATGATAGTGTAGGGAAATAAGGGTCGATCCGCAGAGAAGGCGTAGTAATCTAAGTGTACTTTAACGTAGAAAATATATGACTAACAAGGAGGGTGATCAAGTGGTTCAGTTTACTAGCTAAAAATAAAATGGGTAATTGTACGAATAATAATTAATAGCAAATTCAGATAGTTAAATGGTTTGGCTAAGAATTTCCACAACTGATTATCAAACTGATCATCGACTAACAAATTCCAATTGACTCTTGAGAAAACTATCGTGGGATGAATTCCCAACCCCTTTGTAAATATTATTTGACTCAAAACGCGATAATCAAATAACCTTATTATGAAACAACTCAATACACGCGATTAATTTTAATTCAATAATATCATTAATGAATAAGGACCGATGAAAGTAACGACCAATAAAACAAGCGTTTATTAGTTCGAATCAAAAGTTAATTCTCACTTTAACCTAGATATGATGAAACGCATCCAATAAGCTAAAGGTTGTTACTTTATCTAGGAAGATTGAACAATTACAGATTCATTCACTAGAATAACATTAGATAGATAATTGCAAAGATTATTTAGCTACTTTAATCTAAACATTCAGTAATCATGAACTTGAAACAAAGAATTAACATTACTCAAGAGAAAAGAGATAGATGAATAATAGTCTAACAATTTGAATAATTCAGATTTTCAAATCTTAATCCTAGATGAAAAGATTAGTTGCTCATGTCTTTTTTGCTTAGAAAATAATTAGGGTTCTTATTTCTCCCCTAATGATAGTAATAATAATAAATAATAATTAAGCTTAACAAAAAGGTCTTTTATTAAAGCAAATAACAACACATGAAATCCTTCTCAACCCGTCTTCAGCGTAGGGCGACTAGCCTACGGGATAAGCGACTCGTCGGCGATGTAATACTCCGTATTTCTATGTGTTGGGGGACTCGGCCGAGTAGGGCTTACTCAACCGAATACATATTGTACTCGGCCAAGTATAGGCTACTCGACCGAGTGAATTTGGCTGGTGTCTTTTGGGTGCTTCTGATCTCGCGTACTCGGCCGAGTGACATCGGCAGTCGACCAAGTGAGTCGTACTTGACCGAGTATGACAGTTTTCGGAGTTAGATCAACCGAGTGATTAAAGGGTTATTATAAGGATTTATTTTCATGATCAGTTTTATGCTTTCATAATCTCAAACCCTAGCTTCCAAATCCTCTATAATTTCTCAAGTAGCCTTTGATCATCTTGTGCCGGATTCGATTGTTCCATTGCCTTGATTCACTTCTTTGGTAAGTATGCATGTTTATGATTCTATTGTGATTATTTTTGTAACCCTAATTGAATTGGGGGGAAAAAGGGGAATGACTATGTATTGATTATATAATTGTGATTGTTAGGAGGAGGCTTCGTAGAGGAACGCTTCGGATTACTTGTGCTTTTTGTGAATTTCGATAAGGTAAGGTTTCCCTACTCAGAATTGCATTACTAATCGATGTTTATAAGATATTAAATATTCTTGATATGTGATTGATGATGGTGTTGATGGAGTTCGGGTTTGGGGTTGTTGACGATGGTTACTTGGTTACTATGGTGTCTGTGTTTGGTGATTCCGTTGGGAGACGGATCACACCCCGAGTTCGCCCCCGTGGTTATCCCGCCACGTGGGGGATGTTCACATTAATGACCCGGGTTCTCTCGCTGCGGTGAGAGGGGCTTTCGACGCCTGTGGATGCGGTCCAGGGTCAATAGGTGGTTTTGTAGAGCAGGCCGGTAACCTGAGTCTACTGAGGTGTCCGTTGCGGTGGCCCTCTGGTTTCTCTTTCCCATATGCTTATCTTGTACGTTGGTCAGTATATGCGAATACTGACCCCTTTACTGTTTTAAAAAATTGTTGTGATCCATTACCTAGGATTGATGACCTGTTTGATCCATTGAGCGGAGCTGGGCTGTTCTCGAAGATAGATTTGAGATCGGGGTATCATCAGCTGAGGATAAGGGATAGTGACATTCCAAAGACACCGTTTCGTTTGAGGTATATGCATTATGAGTATGTAGTGATGTCGTTTGGGTTCCCTAATGCACCAGCGGTAGTCATGGAGCTTATGAACCGGATCTTCAGTCCGTATTTGGACATGTTCGTGGTGGTGTTTTTTGATGATATCTTAGTCTATTCTAAGACTAAGGAGGAGCATGCGGAGCATCTAAGGATCGTGCTGCAGACCTTGAGGGATAACCAGCTGTATGCAAAATTGTTTTAATGTAAATTCTGGTTAGAGAAGGTGGCATTTTTGGGGCATGTAATATCAAAGGGAAGGGGTAATGGCGGATCCGAGTAAAATTGAAGCTGTGTCTAACTTGGAGGCACTAAGGAATGTAGCTGAGGTGAGGAGTTTTCTTGGTTTGGTTGGGTATTATAGGAGGTTCGCGATGGACTTCTCAACGATAGCTAGACCTATGACATCGTTTATAATAAATGAGAACATGTTTTGTTGGGATGAGAGTTGTGAGATGGCGTTTCAAACCTTGAAGGAGCGTTTAACCACAGCACTTGTGTTACCATTACCTCAGGGGAGCGAGAATTTTAAGGTGTATACTGATGTGTCAAAGTGTGGCTTGGGTTGTGTGTTGTTGCAGAACGGGAAGGTGATTGCTTATGTGTCAAGGCAGCTGAAGCCTTATGAAGAGAACTACCCTACTCATGGTCTCGAGTTGGGAGCGGTCGTGTTCACGCTGAAGATTTGGAGGCACTATCAGTACGGTGCTTGTTGCAAGGTGTTCTCAGACCATAAGAGTCTGAAATACATCTATACCTAGAAGGAGCTGAATATAAGGCAGCGGCGGTGGATGGAGCTGATTGGGGATTATGACATGGAGATTATCTACCATGAGGGGAAGGCCAATGTGGTTGATGATGCTTTAAGTGTAACACCCCAGATTTTATAATAATGAATAATTCACTAAAGTCGTAAATTTTATAAAATTGCCTTTTACTTTTATTAATTAAAATAATTTAAGTCGATAATTTATGATTTCGTGGCTTTAAATTAATGTTAAATAGAATTTAGTTTAGTTGGTTAGAAACCGTCGCATTTCAGTCCGTTATGAGTTCATAATCGGATTCTACGCGAAAATCCTAGTGAGTTGACCCAATATGAAATTTGGGCCTTGATGTGGTCGTTATACACCAAAAATAAAACCTAAGTCAACTAACTAAGAAGATAGCGGAAGTAGGGTCGATCTCCACAGGGAGGAAACTAATTAACTGAAATCTAATTCTGCCAGTAACAATCTATGGGGGTTTGAAAAGGTTTATACTAAACTAAAAAGATTAAAGGAAGAGAAATAAAGATAGAGAAAGAATATGCTAGGATTCGGTCTACTGAAGTATCGGCATCTACAGGTCAACTAAGTCAGTCAATCTTTTAATGAGAAGAGCAATGGTTTTCTCCTCTCGGTCTCAAACCGCCCTAGGGATTTTCCTAATTAACTCTCGTCCTCTTAGGAGTCACCTATCAATTCTAAGCAAGCCTTCCCTTCCAATCTCTCGATCCAGGTCGGGGTTAACTACCTAGTCTAGTCTCCTGCGTGCACTCATTCGACTAAACCTCAATTAAATTGCAAAGATCGATTCTCACGACTAGCTAAACTAATCTATCCTAACATGCCTTTACTACAGTTTCCCTCATCCCAACATACAAGAGAATTAGCTACTCATGTTATGAACGATGCTAACTAAGACGATTAAACATATGACATAAGACATAATAAAACCGTAATTAACAAGCATGAACAATAACGCAGCAGTAATTAAGAAAGAGAAACAGTAATTAAGACTAAGATTAAGAAAGAGAGAAAAGAAGAAAGGAGTTTACAATCTTAGCAAATCCGGCGTAAAGAACAAATCCTACGTCGATAAACCCGAATGCAAACCAAAGATAAAGTTTAGAAAACTAAAGGAAGATTAAAGCTAATAATTCCGAACCCTAAGGGTTCAGAATCCTAATGATTCTCAATCTGAATGTCTAACTAATGACGTAAATAAGAGTTTATATAATGCAAAACACGACTCTTAAACCCTAATTAAGCTATGGACTTAAGGCCCATGATAGATTCTACTCGATCGAGGGAAATAACCACTCGATCGAGGACTTTATTGGAGGAAATCACTCGATCGAGTAACAATTCTACTCGATCGAGCAACTTTTCAGCAGCTACTTACTCGATCGAGTACAGGACAGCTCGATCGAGCAACTATTCTCTTCCACACTCCTCGATCGACCAAATATATAATCGATCGATGTCTTTTGGCCTATCGTGCAGTGTTGGACACGGCTTTGGCTTGATTACGAGCGGTTTCACGCTTCCCCATGCAAGAGCTTCTGTCTCGTTCCTTCCATTCTCCTAAATGCATGCAAATTGGACTGTTTTGGCTCGGTTTCCGCTACTACGCAGCTTGTACCTACAAAATAGTAATGAAAGTACAAAGTAGCCAAATAGGGGCATATGGTGACATAATATCACCTAATTGACATAGAAATGCGTGCAATAAATGGACTAGAAAGTCTATATAAAATACACGCATCAAACTTCCCCAAACTAAACCTTTGCTTGTCCTCAAGCAAACTAAATGCAGCTATATGGAACAAAATAAACCTAGGGGAATGGAGTAAGTCTCAGAGCTAGCTACAAGTCAATGCTAAACCATTCAATGCACTCATTCAATCGCTACAAAGCTTAATACGAAATCGAACGAATTTATACAATCTTGGAAATTAATTAGACTTTCGACCTTGCAAGACTCAACCAAATTCGTCTCTCACGGATCACTCTTCTCTCATCAAGTAAATGGTAAGTAAATATGTATGAGAAAGAGAGAATAAAATATAGCCACTCACCTAGACTACGACCGACACAACATGCATTGCTAACTAATATGAAAGATGATTCAAGCACCGTACACACGCATAACCACCGTTCAAGGACAATCACGTGCCGAACATTTGCAAAAATATGGATATGTGAGGCTAATTGGTAAGAAGGGGCAAAACAATTAATGGAAATGTGAGGGTAAATAGCCAAGCTAGTTCCTAACAAGACCACAATAGAACTCGTTCCATTCTTCCAACTATCAAAATTAAGCTCGATGCCTTAACAAATCTAGGCATATACAACACAAATCCCATAAAATACCTCAACAAAATAATGATAAGCGCATGAGGTGTAAATAATAAAAACTTCAGCCAATTATTTTTCATTTTTTTTCTTCCTTTTTCTTTTCTTTTTCTTTCTTGGCTGACTGAGGAAAACACTCGATCGAGCAGAACATGTTACTCGATCGAGGCACGTAAACACCAAATCTGCTCGATCGAGCTAAACAAAGTACTCGATCGAGACACTAATCAACACTTCTCTTCTTTTTTCTCGTAAATACCCACTCCAATCAATGAAAACGAGCCAAAACTGACGCAACGGTAGAATATACCTCGACTACTAAACTAGCTCGGCAAGGGTAGGCTCAGTTTGGAATGTAGTTAAGGGCAACAGGCAGACATGGCTTTATGTGGAGTTATTGGGGTAAAATGAGGAAAAGGGAGATGCAAATATTCTCAAAACACGTAATACCAACCACAAACCCAATGCGTGCAGGCAATAAGAAATCAAAATTCATTTACAAGCAAATGACACGAGATGTGGGGAGTAACTACTCTCATTCCTAGATGAACTGGTCATGGATGTCACCAGTTATAGGCTCGAAATCTCAGAATATATAAGTAGTTTGCCAAAATGCTGAGTCAAGTCTACTAATCAAATTTAAATTCCAAGACAAAATTCATAGTTCACTATTTCGATTTTACTAAATAACTCAAGAAAGGTGCAAAAAATAGCAAAAAACAAACTTGTAGTGCAATTTCATCATGAACAAGACTCCAATCCGACTCAACTATATGCAAAAATAAACGTGATATTTTTGATTTTTTCAAAAAAAATTTTCAAATTAACATGAATTGTAAACGTGAATGCAATACAAATGCAAATGCAGACGCAAAAGGATGTAAAACACTTCCCCAAACCAGAACAGGCAATGTCCTCATTGGCTATAGCACAAGAGCATATAAGGGAAAGGGAAAAAAACAACCTAATACATGTTCCTAATGAATGAAGTATATATAAAGAATGGAAAAAAACAAAAGAAACAGAAAAACTCACAAAACAAAGCTTCCCCAAACCAGCATCAAACTGAAGGTCTAACATCACCGTCTCCCATCAGTTGCCTCTGTCCACAATTAATTTGGATACTAACACAAATTGCAGGTAAGATTATGCAGAAAAATCGAAAGATGAAGAACAAAAGGGGAATTGGGATCGAGTAAATTGAAAGGGGATCGAAGACTTCTCTTATATAGGTTAGTTTGCTCGATCGAGTAGAAATGCCACTCGATCGAGGACTTTTGTCAGACAGGACTGCTCGATCGAGTAGTGTTGGTTTACTCGATCGAGTGATCTTCTTTTGATGACCCTCAGTTTACTCGTTTGTTTTGAATTCCCCTCGATCGAATTACATGCCACTCGATCGAGGTCTTTTTTTTCTTCGCCTTGTAGCGATTGATTTCCGCTTCACTTTCCTGCAAAAACAATACAAACCGATACCCAAGGAAATACCAAAAAATAGTCTAGCAGGAAGAATAAATTGTCTAAACTACGGATTATCGCGTAATAGTCTAATTGTCTAACGCAATAAATTGTTTTTACAAATTGCACGGGGTTGCAAACCCGGCTAGTAACCAAAGAGTTCCATGACAAGTCCATCGTTAGGCCTTTGACTTGCGGAAGTACCCTCAGCTGTGGTAATATTTGACTTCTTTTTCCACAATCCCTGGGGTATACGTGCAGCGGCAGGCTCAGAGTGATTAGCAATGTTAGGCATCTTCGCTGTCACAGTAGTCTCAACAGTCGAATCTTCCATGAAAATAAAACTGTCGAAGACGGAGTCAGGAGTACTCAAGTCTTCCTCCTGAAGAGTCTTATCTATCCCTCTCTACCTGCGCATACACAACTATATAGAGAAAGATAAGAACAGTCTTAAGGAATTAGAAATTCCTTAAGACGAGACAGAAATAAATAACAGGAAATTAAATTGCCTCCCCGGCAACGGCGCCAAAATTTGATGTGGTCGTTATACACCAAAAATAAACCTAAGTCTACTAACTAAGAAGATAGCGGAAGTAGGGTCGATCTCCACAGGGAGGAAACTAATTAACTGAAATCTAATTCTGCCAGTAACAATCTATGGGGGTTTGAAAAGGTTTATACTAAACTAAAAAAGATTAAAGGAAGAGAAATAAAGATAGAGAAAGAATATGCTAGGATTCGGTCTACTGAAGTATCGGCATCTACAGGCTAACTAAGTCAGTCAATCTTTTAATGAGAAGAGCAATGGTTTTCTCCTCTCGGTCTCAAACCGCCCTAGGGATTTTCCTAATTAACTCTCGTCCTCTTAGGAGTCACCTATCAATTCTACGCAAGCCTTCCCTTCCAATCTCTCGATCCAGGTCGGGGTTAACTACCTAGTCTAGTCTCCTGCGTGCACTCATTCGACTAAACCTCAATTAAATTGCAAAGATTGATTCTCACGACTAGCTAAACTAATCTATCCTAACATGCCTTTACTACAGTTTCCCTCATCCCAACATACAAGAGAATTAGCTACTCATGTTATGAACGATGCTAACTAAGACGATTAAACATATGACATAAGACATAATAAAACCGTAATTAACAAGCATGAACAATAACAAGGCAGTAATTAAGAAGAGAAAACAGTAATTAAGACTAAAGGTTAAGAGTAAAGAGAGAAAGAAGAAAGGAGTTTACAATCTTAGCAAATCCGGCGTAAAGAACAAATCCTACGTCGATAAACCCGAATGCAAACCAAAGATAAAGTTTAGAAAACTAAAGGAAGATTAAAGCTAATAATTCCGAACCCTAAGGGTTCAGAATCCTAATGATTCTCAATCTGAATGTCTAACTAATGACGTAAATAAGAGTTTATATAATGCAAAACACGACTCTTAAACCCTAATTAAGCTATGGACTTAAGGCCCATGACAGAATCTACTCGATCGAGGGAAATAATCACTCGATCGAGGACTTTATTCTAGGAAATCACTCGATCGAGTAACAATTCTACTCGATCGAGCAACTTTTCAGCAGCTTCTACTCGATCGAGCACAGGACAGCTCGATCGAGCAACTATTCTCTTCCACGCTCCTCGATCGACCAAATATATAATCGATCGAGGTCTTTTGGCCTATCGTGCAGTGTTGGACAAGGCTTTGGACTTGAATGCGAGCGGTTTCACGCTTCCCCATGCAAGAGCTTCTGTTCCGTTCCTTCCATTCTCCTAAATGCATGCAAATTGGACTGTTTTGGCTCGGTTTCTGCTACTACACAGCTTGTACCTACAAAATAGTAATGAAAGTACAAAGTAGCCAAATAGGGGCATATGGTGATATAATATCACCTAAATGACATAGAAATGCGTGCAATAAATGGACTAGAAAGTCTATATAAAATACACGCATCAAACTTCCCCAAACTAAACCTTTGCTTGTCCTCAAGCAAACTAAATGCAGCTATATGGAACAAAATAAACCTAGGGGAATGGAGTAAGTCTCAGAGCTAGCTACAAGTCAATGCTAAACCATGCAATTCACTCATTCAATCGCTCCAAAGCTTAATACGAAATCGAACGAATTTATACAATCTTGGAAATAAATTAGACTTTCGACCTTGCAAGACTCAACCAAATTCGTCTCTCACGGATCACTCTTCTCTCATCAAGCAAATGGTAAGTAAATATGTATGAGAAAGAGAGAATAAAATATAGCCACTCACCTAGACTACGACCGACACAACATGCATTGCGAACTAATATGAAAGATGATTCAAGCACCGTACACACGCATAACCACCGTTCAAGGACAATCACGTGCCGAACATTTGCAAAAATATGGATATGTGAGGCTAATTGGTAAGAAGGGGCAAAACAATTAATGGAAATGTGAGGGTAAATAGCCAAGCTAGTTCCTAACAAGACCGCAATAGAACTCGTTCCATCTTCCAACAATCAAAATGAAGCTCGATGCCTTGCCAAATCTAGGCATAAACAACACAAATCCCAAACAACACCTCAACAAA
>JAIUZE010005609.1:0-35523 GCA_022085475.1 Heliosperma pusillum
TATTTAAGGGTTTTATCAAATAAAAATCATTAAATATAGTAAAACAGTGAAACAAAATATGAAATTTCACCAAGATGATCAACATCAGAATGTAAAATGTACCAAAAATTTTCAAGACCAGAAATGGACGCTTCAATTTTTATGAACATTATGATCTCATATTATCGACTTTTATCGTATAAAAATCAATAAACATGCAATACTTAATTAAAAGTCACGAAAGTTTACATACAATATGTAAGACATGCATGTGAGATCATATTAAAATTTCATGGCCAGAATCAACATGCAACTATTTTTAGTTAACTTTTAACTCATAAAATGCATGTTAACTCGGTTTAAACGCCAAAAATCAAAATAAATAGCAAATTAATCCCTAAAATCACGAAATTTGACCACAAAAATGTTGAGGTCAGTGGGTATACATGCACCAAAAAAATTTGTAAGAATCGTATTTTAACTCAAAATCTTTGATTTATTAGTTATCTTATAACTTTAATAAAAATGTCCAAAATGAACATGCATGCTACAAGCTAGCTCTGATACCACATGAAAGTCCATAGACCTTAATTATACTCCTCTAATTAGTTGCTAAATTACTTGTTAATTTAGTATTTAATGATCTATGTAACATGCATGCAAATATAAAGACATTTATATAAAAGAAGAAATTTCCTCACATTGATACGGAAAATATATGGGCACAACAAGAACTCCTTCTTGTTATTCTTGAGCGTTGTTCTTGAGCTACAAATATGGATGAACACAAGTAATCTCCAAAGTAGAAGATCTCCTCTAAGTTGCACCAAGATGAACCAAACAATCTACCCTTATTATTAACTAGATAATAAGATAGATAATATACTACTAATATTAGACTATATTACTACACTAGTAATACTTAAGAAATATTAGTATATGAGAGTTTTTAGTGAGAGGAAGGATTTTAGAGAGAAGTGTAAAATTTGCACAAAATGAAGTAGTCAAATAATGAACAACATTTGTTCATTATATAGCCAAAATAGCCGGACCATTTAGTCCAAAAATGACTCTTATTTTGTTCAATTTGATCACATGCATTAGAGTGGAGTGTTGTAGTATAAGTGATGATTATATTCTACTTGTTATGTCACTTTCAATTAGTAACTAAAGAGTGTAAACAAGAACAACAATCATCACCTTTGTAACTACAACATAACCGGCCAACATGGCCTAGTTTGGTCCATTTTGATTTTTGATATTTGTCTCACAAATACTTATTGATCATATGGTTAATTATCTTGTATAATTAAGTGTTAATTTGATCATATAACAATTCTATGACTCAATTAAATAAATAATATGTACTTAACATTTTAAGTAATATTTTACCATTATATCAATATATAATGGGTCCAACAATGCTTAGTTAATTTATTTTACAACTCCTTGTAAATATAATTAACTAATTACCTCTATCTCAAAACCTCAACTAATTTAGTAATTTAACGATTAATTACTAAGTTAAATCTGATTTAATCGTATTAAAATAAGATATAAATTTATTAGTCAATTATCGCATAATTGAAAAATAAGTTTAATCGAATTTGAGTTCTTAACTCAATTTCTAATAATTAACTCTCGTACATATTGAATATATGTAATGTACTAATTAACTGTATCGTATACAAATAATTAGTTATTATTTGGATTTCATCCTTTAGGTGTGACCGAAAGGGATCAGTTGATCACCGCCGTCAAACGACAATAACGTCAAACTCTAGTCAGCCAACCGTTATTGATTTACGTTAATCAACTGACTAATCATATATATAGTCAATAAATATCCCAATTATATTCCTTGATAAGATTTATTATGTGCCGCACTATTGTGTAGGACACCTACTCCAACATATAGTTCATCTTAGATCCCTAATAATTCAATATTAGCGGGTTTTGACATCTTTAGATAAGATCGTGTCTTAAGAGGTTAGATCTGTTCATATCAAATCTCTAGGATTCGTCTTTGATACACATTAGTGTAATTAATCTATTAAATCACCTTCATTCGAGTTATAGATCAATAATACACCTTAAATACACAAACGAATACTAACTGATTGCGATTATGGCTTCACAGCCAGAACTCAACTCAAGAACAGACGCACAGGGTGTTGCGCCTCTTCCAGAGGACGCATCGGCTGCTACGCCTGTTCTAGGTTGGATTCTGTCCCTGAACTTCCTTTAGCGCTCCGACGTAGCCTTAATTGTTTAATTAATCGACTATTAATTATAATATCGTTGCTAATATGTTCATTTAGTTTTTTATTCTTTCTTTTCTTTAAACCTTTCTTTTGGGTATATTCCCGACATAGATCATGTAATCCGTTGTAATCTTTGTAATTTTTTTGTAACTTTATCTAGTCATTAATCATTGTATTGTATGATTTGTTTGCCTTTCACATGCAATCAATTCTAATTCCTATTTCCACTCAATTGAATGCTAAATTACATGTTCACCGACATAGTCTAAGCTCACATGCTAGGGTTAAAACGTGGATGTTGCATAACATGCATATAACCGACTACATATCGAGTACAGAAGAGTTTCCCTAATCATTAGTAGAGGCCGCTATCGAGGCGGGCGGGATTAGGTGTTCGATTAAAGAACTTATTAATACGTAACCTCACCCCTTACTCCAGATCTATGTGAGCATTCGTGTTCATTGGCATCCACGAGAGTCATTCTATACATAGAATGCTAAGGGTAACGAGTTCTTGGTGTTCATGTCATTACTTTGTATCTTGACATGGTATAAAGTATTTGAACGGTTCCAACTTCCCACAAAAGTTGGTGGCGACTCCACAAATGCGTATTACTACGCTTGTCCCTCGTTTCTCCATCCGTGGTTCCCCGCGCGCTGCGACTCGAAAAGGACCGCGAATTCGTGTATCACAGAATGGCAATGCAACTACAACCCTCCCCAGTCATGTAGAAAGGGTGAAAATTCATAAAATTATCCCTGTCTGTTGCAAGTTCTTCTACTTCCGATTCAATATAATTAGTTTCAGTTATCTTAAGTGATTCTCTGCCTTGATTGCAAGATGAGCTTCCTTTTCTTGAAGCCTGAAGAAATGTTGCGGAGTGAGAACGATAATGTCAAAAATGACTTTTTAAGAATGCTCCAAATACCCCATAAGATTGACACAAATGTGATAACACACTATGTATTGTCGCTAAGCGTAGAGAAGTATTTGAACCAATTTAAAACCCATTTTTCTATTGTGATCAAATAAGTGTTTGCTATAGAGATTCCTATGGAAGATGTAGCCCATTTTCCTTTAGTCTGCTCACAATCTCTGAAGAGATGGCTGCTAGATTCTATCGACCCAAGTGACTTACAAAGAGGACAAACATATTCAATCTTTATATGTCTCCTTTTAAATTCGCTCTGAACCAGTAGAGAGTGAGTAAGTAATCTCTACAAAAGAATTTTCCATGATTGGGACAAGTAATTGTCAAACCTTTTTTCTGCATAAAACCTTTGTTGCCGAACAAATTCTGATTTTATCCTTATCAGACCCATTTTTGTCAAGACAAGTCTTTAAAGCATATGCATAGCCACTCTTAACAGTATATGTATCGGTCGATGAGATAGTCCAATATATGTAATCCTCATTCACCAATTGACAAATTGGCATGACACATTTTCTATCTTCCCAATGTGCCTCAAACAGGTCGTAAATTTTCTCCATATCCCATCTAAAAGATAGGAGTATTAGATCACTGGTCTGTAAATTGTCCATAGACGGAGGCGGGGGAAAACCAAAGGTCGTTATACGACGCGGAACTTCGCCATCAACCCATTTAGAGTTCCAGATATTTAAATTAGATTGTATACTAAATTTTCATCCTAAATTAAATGATGAGGTTTAGCCCATGTGTAATGATCCTGCGTCCCCATGATGACCGATCGTATTTTTTATGGATTTAACATCAAAAGGAGAATTCCTTTTAATAACTTTATCCAAGATGATCAAGCTGATAAGGGATTCCTTATCATGAAGAATTCTCCAAGCCACCTTGCCTAATAACGTTTGGTTAACACATTAAATATTCCTTACTCCAAGGCCTCTTTCAGATTTCGGAATGCTTATAAAATTTTTACTACACCAATGGATGGACTTTGATGATCAACTCCCTGCCCACCAAAAATGTGCCAATAAGGAGTTAATCTTATTTGTCACACTTACCGGTATTTTGAATACCGATAGATCATAATTTGAGAGGGTGGACAAAACAGAGTTAATCAACGTAAGTCTTCCAGCAGATGATAGAAAAACTTCATTCCATGAGGAAATCATTTTCTTCACTTTATCTAATACTCCCTCCAATTAACCATGTTGTTCCCTTTTCTTTTGGACACAAGGATTAAGGAAATGAATTTGGATCACACAAAACACACTAGCCCACATTCAGTTAAATTTGGACCACACGACTACTCACAAATAAGGAAAGAGGGAACATCGCCACACTTAGCTCAAAATAAAAAGAATGAACAACATGGTTAATTGGAGGGAGTACAATATTAAAGATAGCTTTTTTTTATACTCCAAAATCTGTTTCAATTCCTAGGTATTTCCAATTCCCTTATTGTTATTAAATTTCAGAGTCTTGATATCCATTTGAGCAGACCTCATGGTGGTATTTGGACTGAAGAGGATGCATGACTTATTAGAGTTTATAACTTGTCCGGAGGCTAGACAATAATCCGTAATATCTCATTTAATATAAGAACCGCATTATCATTGTCTTTTAAAAAGAAAACCGAATCATAAGCCTAAAACCCAGAAAAGCCCCCTTCAAATTACCAAAAATATCAATCGAAAAAATCATTCTTCTTCTTCCTAAAACCACCCTTCATCATCGCTAAGCCACCCTTCAATTTTTAAAACACCACCCACATTTTTTGTACTTGCAGGTAACTAATCAATTTTGTTACCCACTATTTCCTTATAAACTTATCTTCCATCTTCTTTTCCCTAATAAACCATTCACTATTAAAACACTACAATTCCTCATCCTCAAATTAAGGTCTTAAAACAAAATACCCGAATTAAAACACTTACCATATCAATTAGTTTCACAAACTACACAAACTTGAACAAACCAACATAATATAAAGTCTTCTTATAAAACTCTAGATCTACGGAAATGATTTAAGAATCATCAAATTTAAAGAGTTGAGTACCAAAGCCCAGATCTACAAATATAGAGAAACAATTAAAAAAAGGTTATTTCATAGTATTAATCCAAGCTAAGACTCTTCTTCTGATATTAACACAAACTATTGTTTAACCGAGAAAAATCCAAACTTTTACCTCATTTAACTTTTACTAAACCTAACTCATAACTGACCTGTTAACACAGGTTTCCTAACCGGTCATTGTGTGGTCCATTTTTCTTTTATTTTTTCTGGTTCCTTATTCATCTTGTGTTCTTCCCTTTCCCTTCATCATTCTTCATACTTTCTAATTTCTTCCTCTCTTTTTTTCTTAATCTTTTTTCTTCTTCTTCCATTCTCTCTATTTTCACATTTTTTATTTTCTTAATCTATTCCTCCCTCCTTTAAAGTTGTTACGTAATAAAGAGTCATTCTTCTTCATTAAACTCGGTATTGATCTCCATGAAAATGAAACCAGAGAAGAAGGAAGCAATAAGATGAGAACCAAAACCTCAAAAATCCAACAATGGCATTTATAATCATAATTGAAGTTCATTAAAAACCCCAAATATCTAGTTTATACACTTGTTTCAGCCATCAAAAACCCATAAAACCCATCATCAATCCTCATACTAAGATCATGCTCAACCAAAGTCCTTGACATAGTACAACAATGTTTATCATCAATATCATCATTTTTACGAACTCGCCTCAATCCCTTTGATTCCGCTTACGATAATTCGCCGCCAAGTCATTGGAACAATGGTTAAAATTGTTGGGGTTTCGTCCCTGGTTTCGATTGAGGTGAATGAAAGCGCAGTTTAAAGGGTTTGGTCTGAAGATTGTGGGGTGTGATAATTGGGATTTGAGGAGGGAGATTGCTAATGTTTTGTTGGATGTTTACTTTGTAGAGGGAGATTATGGGGTGTGATAATTGTATTTTTGCCATGGCACCAAAGCTTTCTGATTGATTTAGGGGCTTAATTTGTTTAGGAGGAAATTAATTTACATATTTTGATTGATTTAGGGTTTTTAAGGGGAAACAAGCCTATTGGGTGTAATTGCATTTGTGAAAATGAAGAACATTACATGTTAGTTAGATGAGTAGTCAACGGAAATCGGTTGTACAGGTTTCCCTTCCATGGGTTTAGTAAAAGTTAAATGATGTAAAAGTTTGGGGTTTTTTTCTGTTAAACAAAAATTTGTATTGATATGAGAAGATGAGCCATAGTTTGGATTAATCCTATGAAATAACCCTAAATAAACCTTCAGATTTAAAGGAAGAGAACAAGGAGAATCAACGTTGGAGAGTAATGAGCACGAGCAATAGAAGCTGGTGGTACTGGTGGTGTCGTGGTGATCGAGGATGGTGGTTCTGCTGGGGCTGAGGTGGGTGGTATGGCTGGCTGGTGGTTGAGGTTGGCGGTAAGACTAGTGGATTAAGGCGGTAGTGGTGTTGATGGTTGTGAGGTTTATGTTTGGATGTTAATGGTGTGATAGGTTGTGATGGTTGATATTTTTGTATGTGAATGGTGGAGTTGATGGTTGGTGGAATATTATTCAAGAAAAAAACAATGACCTAGTTAAGAGATACTAGGTTATTCTAGTCTAATAGAAGCGGAAAGGGTTAGTAATTTGGTTTATTATTGAATTAAATGAAATTTAGAGGTATTATGAGAAGCTCGTCCATAACTTGGAGTATTCATGTTAATTACCCTAATTTTTAAACTCATTAACTTTATAAGATAGCTCAATAACTTGTAAAATAGCTCAACAACTTTAACGTGATTGTAATAAAATCAGTTGTAGGATAATATTTGCGAGTTTTTAGTTGTACTCCCTCCGTCTCGGTCATTTGTTTACCTTTGCTTTTGGCACAATTATTAAGAAAATGGTAGGGGACCATTTGTGGTGGTCCTTGGTGGATGACAAGTGGACAATAGTCTCATTGGCACATCAAATTACTCATAGAAAACATTCTCAATATAGAAAGGTAAACAAATAAATGAGACACCCTAAAATGGAAATGGTAAACAAATGACCGGGACGGAGGGAATAACTTATTATTAAAATCATTCTTCATGGTCTTTTACTAAGAAATGGAATATGTATATATAGTTTGTTGCTGTTTTCATAAAATGAGATGACATAAATTTTCGTAGGAAAGCATTGCTTAAAAAAGATATCCACATTTTAGAATTGACCACAAAAATGTTATCACCCACAATCTTTCAAAGAAGAGACCCATCATCCATGTACGTATAACCATCTAGTATATTTGGTACACTCAATCATGAAACATTAAATATACTCCCTCCGTCCCGTTCATTTGTTTACCTTTGCTTTTGGCACAAATATTAAGGAGAAGGTAGGGGACCATTTGTAGGTAAGGACATTGGATGACATGTGGATAAAAGTCCTATTGGGTGATCAAATAACCCATTGGAATCATACCTAATATAGAAAGGTAAACAAATGAGTGAGACACCCTAAAAAGGAAATGGTAAACAAATGACCGGGACGGAGGGGCTAATTGGTTGGTCATGGAGCAAGAACAAATAACGAATTAGAAGTACCAAGATGGTATATCCTTTCGAGTTCTATTAGCAGCCACAAAATTTAATCAACCACTTACATTACATGCTTCATCTTTTATTTGTTTCCCCACACTTTGACTTGTGCTTTAAATTGGGCAAGACAAAAATATTTGTTGGTCAGATAATTCATCAGGCCATGCTTTTTAGATTTAGTGTAATTTTAATTTCAGTTCAACTTTTTATAAATTTAATTCAGTTAATCTCTTATAAATTTAGTTTAAATTGTATAAGTTCAGTTTAGTTCCGTTTCGTTCAGTTCAGTTCCATTCAACTCAGCTCTTATAAATTCAGGTCAATTTAGCTCTCATGGGTTCAATAAAAGTTAAAAAGTATTTTTTGTCAGGTTTCTTTTATGTTGCGCTCCTTGCGTCATTTTGGTGGCTAAAAGAATAAGAAAATAAGTAAACTGTGGGTGCTCCCAAAAGTTACCACAAATTCTCATTGAACACAGACACTTTTTGTCACAAGCTGAAAACGTGACAATTGTGACATCTAATAAGCTTGTTCCATGATGGAGTAAATTTACATAAAAGTTCATAAACATTACAACAAAACTCGAAAATTTTATTGTAAAGTTTAGAAATTATACATCAGTTGTAGTTGTACTACAATTGGTATGGTATAAACCGCTGAACATATGGCAAAAATGAATACATCCAGATGTATAATAGCATTATAGAACCATATCAAATCAGACTGAGCTTCTGTGTATTTTTTACCGAGAACATGCTTTAAAATTTCTAAATTACATTTATTTCTTAACATCAATACTCAAATTTAACCGAGTTTATATGTTTTGCTTTTAGTTACATTCTACATTTCCAAATCACATTTAATTTAATGTTTGGTAATTAACATATTCGGATTAACAAACTGTTAAATTTTCTTTGTAAAATGGAGCAAATTTATCTTTGTAAAATGGAGTAAACGGTTAAATTCTCTTTGTAAAATATGATGTTTTAATATGTCGTTTACCAAATACTAAAATCAACATATTAATTGGTCAAAGTCTCAAACATATTAAAAATCTTGAATATGCTAAAAATCCATCAATACATCGTTTACTAAACACCCTCGATTCTCAAACACGAGTACTGTTTTTACACAAATTCTCATTAAAGACGGGCATCATCCGTCACAAGCTGAAGACGGATAGCCAGTGTTGTTTTTATTATTTTTCATAAACGTAATTAATGGTAAGCAAGTGGTAAATTAGCATATACGGGGTAAGATTTAGAAGATTTTATAAGATGCGTGGTACAAATGGATCTACTTGAATTAGTACAAGTTACCAACAGAAGCATTTTGGCATCTTTTTCTCTCGATTCCTAGCATCTCCTTTCCCTTCCAACTTGTCACCCTCTCATTTTCTCTTATTTTCTCCCTTCTATATATTCTTCTTTCTCTCACTTTCTTCTCACCATCCCATTTCCTTCATTTTCCTAATCATATAAAATACATAAAATATCAAATTACAACAAAAAAACAAAATTACTAAAATGAATGGCCTGGATTCTCCCTTGGAGGCCTTAGCTTTAACCCCAGTTAATCTCAGCCCTTTATTCACCGTTGTGTTCAACAACATATGGCCATTCCTAGCTGTCGTCACCTCCGCTATGATCACCATTTGGCACCTGCGACCGTCCATCCCAAAGACGGTCGCAACCCGACATGTCACTGAAGTCTTGCATGAGACGGTCTCACAGCAATCAATGACAACGCCGTTGCTTGACAATGTAATCATAAATGAAGAAATAGTAGAAGACGAGGAAGAAGAAGAAGATGTTGTATTGACACGTGGAAATAGTAAAAAGTTTTTTACTGTTTACTACAAGGAGGGTGAAAATGAGGAGGGTTATTGTGGTGATGACGTGGAGGGTGGAGATTTAGAAGAGGAAGACGTGTTGATCAAGAAATGGGAGACGGAGAGGGAATTAACGGTGGAGATGAGAGGAGGAGAGTTAGGGTTAGGGTGGTATGAATTTCAAGATAGAATGGTAATTGATGGGAGTGTGGTTAAATTATGGGATGGATGTAGTAAAAGTAGATATTCGTCTCCTAGAGGGGCAGTTACACTACCTTTCCGCGGTTATTCCAGATGTACGAGTTTATAAATAACCTCGTCTATCCATTTTTTTCGATTAGTCTTAATAAGATATACCATTCTTCTTGTTTTGCCTTTACGTCGAGAATATGAGAAGGTGGTATGGAAAATCGGACCTATGGAGATTGGTCTATAAAATTGTTAGTACTAGTAGTAAGAGTACTACAAGTAATTGTACATACATTGAATTTTTAGTAGTATTGCTTAGTTGTTGCGTTTTGGAATTGAGATGGTGGTTATTGTTGTTCATGAAAATGACAAAGATGGATGACATATGCAAGTTTGTTCGAGAATTAGTGTATTACTCAACATAGGAATTTGTAAGAATAATGGACTCATCTCAATATAACATTCATTAATAAATATACTCTTAAGTCACCATATACTTCTATGTCATATGAGAATTAAGGTCGATTTGAATGACTTTATTATCAAATTTTGTTACGTACTTTCCTTCTATACTTATACATACTGGCATTGCGCAAACAAGCAAATGAACATATGTCACCATGTTAACTGAATTACTAGTAGTCTTTGGAGTAGTGACTGCATGGCTATTGTATCCGAATTATTGGAATGGTCATACAATATGTTGACTATATGTGAGAAGTAATTTATTTAAATAGTATATTTTTTAGTGAATGAGAGAGGGTAAATTTTAAGCGGAATTAATTTATTATAAGTTGGTAACCTACTAGGTTATTCATTCTATTGTTAATTGTCGCATTATTGTGGCTCAATGACAAAGGTATATTATTGGAGATTTGGACCGGTGGCCGGACAAATCTTCTCTCAGACTTCAAAGCTCGGCCAATTCTAATATTTTAAAAATTACTCTAAATATAAGTACTCCATACAAATAGGCTATCCATTACTCCGTATTAATTATCATAAAACAACTAGATTATTCGCAAAAAAAACAAATAGATCATTCATTGTTTATAATCACAAAATCTGTGAATTAAATTATAGAAAAGGTAAACCACCAATTGGAATAGACGATATGTATTTTATGAGTACATTGATTGATAGTTTGATACCATATACACTCAATACGGAGTAGTTGATTAAACTTATTACAAGCATAACATAAAGTACAAACTTTATGCAACTTCGTTTTGACTACTTCCACCACTAGTCCACTATGTTTGCCCGATTCCTCATCGACATTGGCAGATCAATGAAATTGTAAATTTCACTATCTGTCTATTTTATATCCTACATTGGTAGACTAAATGTGAAAGAAAATATTATAACTATTCACATAATATAATAGTGAACAAATAGCATTTGCGAGTCACGGACGCATGGGCTCGATCTGCCAGATTGTTTGTATTAGGAATTTGTGCCTTGAATTTGTATCGAAGACGGACTAAACTAAAACGAGATGAAGAAGAAAAGCAAAGTCGCAACAAGTACTATGTCACGTGCAACTCCCATGCTAAGGATGATTTCCATATCAATGTTAGTGTACGTACTTTGCATTAATTACTAATACATATTTTTGTTTTTGGTAATTAGGATCTTAGGTTTTTGCTTTTGGTTTAGGAAATTATAAATTTCCTATTAGTCTTTCTCGTGTATTAGGAAATTAGTTTATTAATTTCTTAATAGTCTTTGTTTCCTAATTAGTCTAGGTCTATTATTTTAGGGTGGAATAAAACTATATAAAGATCCTAATATTAGTCTGGAATAATTGAAGGAGGTGGAGATAATATTTGTGAGCACAATCTTATGAGAGTCGATTTGTGAGGTTTCCTTTGGGAGGAAGCTTCAGTTTGTTCTGAGCTCAAGTAGATTGATGTTCTTCTGAATTTGGAGATAGAAGGAGTTTGTTCGGATCTTGTTGGCCTCAAGATCGTTTGTCTTTCATCTCGACAGAGTAGTCTCTTTTGTCTATTTGAGATTACTATATTTGTTGGTAGAATTAGGTGCACTTTTGACTTTTAGTAGCGTGTGTGTACGAGTCTACTTTTGTACTATTATCTCCACAATAGTAAAATTTGCTCTCCTTCCGGGTGGACGTAGCCAGTTATTTTACTGGTGAACCACATATATTTGTGTGTCATCTTTATTTGTTATTCGCTATATTTTGTTCTTATCACCCTAATCAACTAACTGTTGGGTAACGGGACGTCTCTGTTACAACAGTTTAAAAATGTCAAGTCCATGGGTGATACGTTGGTGAAAAGCATTGAGTCAAAACTTAAGGTGGCGTACACTGTAAGGCATTGAACTCCTAGCTCGGGGTGTAGCCTTGAGCAAGCCCGATCCAGGGTAAAATGGATTAAAGGCGTCATAGGTCTAGTGGGACACGCCATAGACTGTTTGCGTATTAGAACTGTTAATCAGGGGGACCCTTACTAGGTTGGGTGTCACAGGTCTACTGGGTCTGTTTCAAGTGGATGTTAGAGATCATTGTGTTCTAGGACTTCTAAAGTAGCGGAGCCAATCAACGATATATTGGAGGCATAGGATTTCGATAGGCATGTGTAGCACACATGACCAAAAGCATGTGAGAGCAATCACTTGACCAGGTGGTGACATGTGGTGCAAACATGTGACTCGGTGGCATGGTGTGTCGGTTAATGAAAGGTTATCAAGACTTTGTGATGCTAAGAGCGTCTAGAAATTGGGGTTGCAAGATGTGGAGAGCTCCTCCTTGGAGGTCAAGGTCCGATTTAAGATGATGGTCCTTGGTTTGAGGACATGATTGTTAAGGTGCAAACCCATGTCGCGCATTGGTAAAATAAATGGCTCGGCGCAAAGCGGACAATATCGTACTATTACGCACAATGGACACCGGTGTAGCAGAGGCCCAACATAAAGAGTATCAACGCTTCCGCACAACAAAGCCAAGTTAGTAGTTCCGAGATAAAGCTAAGTAAATAAGGTGCGAGTAAAGGTGTCATTTCAGACTTTGACTAGGTTTCTGCTCTTACAAAATGCCCTACTCGAAGGGAAAGTAGCTTAATATTCCTCTAAAAATCGCCTTTCTTTGGCGTACGTAAGATCTATCTGTAGACCAAGCTTAGTATCTGTCTCATTCATTTCATTTCGGTCTTCCAATTGAGGTTGAGTGCGAACAAACCAACAAATTATGATATCATGCTAACGATACATCTAATAAACTTATTTGAAATTGTTAGTTACTCTTTTAAGCAACAGTCTCAAAATAAATTTACGTAACTATTCAACTTTTAAATTTCATTCAATTTCTGTAAATGTGAAGTTTAATTCTCATATCAAACATGTAATTACTTTGGTTTATTAAAAATATTATATGTATTTGCTTAGTATTGCACAAAATTGTACTTCCTAGTCCCTATGTCCCGGTCATTTATTTATCTTTTCTACTTTTAGGTGTCACATTCATTTGTTTACCTTTTTATATTATGAATTCTTTTGATGATAATATGATCACCCAATAGATTATTGCTCACTTATCATCCAATACCACTACTCACAAATGGTCTCCTCCTATCTCATCGATATTTGTACCAAAAGTAAAGATAAACAAATAATGGGATGGGGGAGTACTCTGCAATTAGGTTGTTTTGTGTGTTCATTTATAAAATCAAAAACTATTTTTTTCCCACACCAAACTGAAAATTGGCCAGAGTGCACAAATTTTCCGATCTTGCACTTCAAACCGGCTAGGAAATTGCGAAAATTGTAGGGCAGTGTTTCCTCGACTATACGTAAAGAATGACATTGTTACCAATCAATTATGTCTATATTCGTTGTCAGTTAGATATTTCAATCAAATTGTCATTTAAGACATAATTGTTTAGTCATTCTTTTTTCAATTAATGAAGTCTAATATTAAGATTATGTTATAGAATCGAGAGTCCAATTTATAAGTTTAAGAAAGTTGCATCTCAAAATCATTTGAGTAATGGACAGTACAAGACTACAAGGAGTATCCTATTACTCCATTAGCTTATAAAGTGGTAAACCTCTTCTTTTTTTTTACAATATGTGGGATTCTCTTCTTTTTGTTTACAATATGTGGGATTCTCTCATGTAGGAATATACGAGTTCTTCACTCCCCCCTCACATCTAACCAGGCTGGGGGCAATTAGGCCTCACTTCAACTTGTCGTAAGCAAACCGTGTTATTTTTCAACAGATGCGAAACCGAGTTTAATTCATATCCAAGTATTTGGTCGTGTGCTAGGATACCATGTTAAGATTACATTACTGGGCTTGAACCGCACCCATACATAAGGAGGAGAGAGTCCAATTTATAAATCCAATTCAAAAAAAAAAAAAAAAGTTCCAATCCAAGCATGTGGTCGTTTGCTATGTTAAGATTGCGATGGAAATGATGTAGAAACGTCAGAAAACAAAATACTAAACCCCACAAATCATGTAAAATGACAATGGAATTCAAAACCTTTTTATAATCATTCCAAGCCACTCATTACTCCTCAACAATTGCAACAAAAATCCGTAGGTGCCTAAAATCCCTTGTACATAATGACTCCTGATCATTCCTAAGAGAGAACAGCCATAACATCTGATGCCCGGAGTGCAATGTACTCTGAACCATCTTTGCCCTTGAACTCGTTTCCGGCATACTTGGAGTACATCACTGTGTTTCCTGGGGACACCGATATCGGCTTCCTGGTACCTTCCTCGTCCAGGGGACCAGGACCCACCGCAACAACCTGTTTGCAGATTAACGTATTGGAAACATAAGACACTGACTTTGGGATGTGCAGCAAGGAAACACAAATGGTTATGTTGATATACTTACAGTTCCTACTGATGGCTTCTCCTTCGATGCTTCAGTCAGTAGCAAACCTCCAGCAGTTGTCTGCTCAGCTTCCGCAACCTGCAATTTTTAACAGGCACATTAGAGAGGTGGGGCATGCTGGACAAGATCTTGATATAATTAGACGACTCGGTTTCAACCACTAGGAATGCTAATGTCGGGGTGGATTTTAGGTCCCACCCAAATTTGTATGGTCCAAAATTATCACTTGAAAATATGCTCATTTAAGGTCCAGAATAGTTTTCCTATCAATGAATCTAGATCCACCAGGTCAAATATTTGAGACCCACATCTTGCCTTGTCAGTATAAATCCCAGCACATGTAAACAGGGTCTCCATACCTATCAGCCAACTTATAAACAGTTTCTCATTGCCGATGATTTCAAGGGTCATACATTACAAGCGTGAAAAAATGTATTTTCCGCTGTCAAGATGCATTATCATAATATCGGGAAAAAAAGGAGGACAATCACATTAAAACAGCTTACTATGAAATTCACAGACCTTAATGAGTACTCTCTCGTTCAAAGGTTTAAGATCCTGGATATCATCAGTTTCAAGGATGCCAACAATATCATCTTCCTTGAGAAGCAAATGGTTTAACCCGTTGAACTCTAGCTCAGTCCCCGCATACTTAGAATACACAACTTTGGTACCAGTCTGCACCGACAAGGATTGATCAATTAGTCGAACAATACTATTATACGATTTACATTAACAACATTACCCCATAATGGCAAGGGATCCCACAAATGGTGGGAAAAAGGGGGTCAGAAGTATGACTACCCTACCCAGTTATAGCTAACGAGGAGAGTGTTTCAAAATGATCCACAATAAAGAATCCGCCAAAAATCGCATTAAAGTATGGCTACTTCACAATAAAAGTCACAGTACTTTACCACTGAAACTCTGAAAGTTTACCTTGACCGAGAAATCAATTTTGTTCTTCCCGACAGTCTTCCCCTCTCCAACAGCTACCACTTCACCAGCTTGAGGTTTAGTCACGGCTGTCGTTGGAAGCAAAATTCCACCAGAGGTCTTTTCCTCGGGTTCCTTGATCTTGACAAGGACTCTATCAGCCAAAG
Source organism: Heliosperma pusillum (assembly GCA_022085475.1). Taxonomy (NCBI): domain Eukaryota; kingdom Viridiplantae; phylum Streptophyta; class Magnoliopsida; order Caryophyllales; family Caryophyllaceae; genus Heliosperma; species Heliosperma pusillum. The sequence continues at coordinate 15,770 of JAIUZE010005609.1, forward strand.
GTGTTATTGAGGTGTACTGCTCAAGTACAATAATTCACAAATTAATCCCTTAATCTGCTGAGAAACAGTTCATCCTTGCAAGTTCAACAAAATTTTCCCTTTATACATTCGTAAATTAATCATTTCAGTTATGAGCTATGTTACTTAGACTCTATCGGGACTCAGGGGTAATCAACCGAGGTGCATGTCCAAGTGTTGCACTGCTATGTTAGGAAAAGTTCCCGTGTCCTTAGAAATAAAGTGACTGGGTGTTAAATCCATGTCAAATCCATGTCGGGAATATTGAGTATCTCAAACGAGTACGCGAGATAATTGGGTACAATACGATTTTTAATGCTTCTCCTTCTCATCATACCGGTCCATTGGTTACTTTATTTCACCGATCTTTCCACAAAACAATTGTAGAAGCACAAGATAATTGGGTACAATACGATTTTTAATGCTTCTCCTTCTCATCCTATTTGGGTTTTAGAGCTAGTGAGTAGATGGTTTTGGTCGCTTTCTTAAGAAAAAATAGCCCAAGTAACCATTTCAAAAATAAGAATAGAAGGATATCAAAGATGTAAGTAGTCAGGTTGGTTTTATAACTATGAGAGCCAAAACAAGCTTGAGAAACTCGCCAGCACCCCTGGACAAAAACTAGGGGAACAATAGCTAAATAGCAATCCAATAGTTGAATCAGAAGACGATAAAACAGACATTGCAACCCCCCGCCAAAAGGCAGAAGAAAGTAAGTTACCTTGCTCAATATTTAATCACAGTTTGAGAAAGTAGTAACGGAGTAGTTTTTATGGTTATCTCAATCAAACATAGTAAACTTAAGAAAGCATTTATCTTTCCTACGCTAAAACACTCAATCATTGACAATTGAATGACTAAGAAACTCAAGATAAAACCATGTTAGGCAACAGAAACTAAACAAGCTCATACATTAACACATAATTGCTCGCCATATTCAATCAAATTCCAATTCCCATCCTATCTAAAATCTTCTAGTCAACCATAATCTTTGTTTTACGACAACCACACCCTTCCGACCGACAAATCTATATTGTGCAATACTAGGTTGCTGGATACAACAAAACCTTAATTATTTTGTATATTTCACTTTTAACCTAATTACAAAATGAACTATTAAAAATCTAATGTTTTTGGCTACCTATATTTTTTAAACTTTTACCAGGATACCCGAAACAAAATATACTGGGTCCAAGTGATGGAACTAGGGGGGAGGGGGGTGCTTTGATTAAAATTTTCGATTTCATAATAGCTTTACGATAAACACAAATCCTGACTCCGCCACGAGTGGATCAGCCAATGATGCCCATTCCTCAAGACTCCACATTTAAACCCATTAATCCAGAAACACATAAAGAACTCAAACATAGACAATAAACTCAATCTACCACGGAAACTACCTCATAAAAATACAGAATTGCAACTAAAAAACTCCATAAAACCAATTAACATTACAGGATTAGAACTAAGAAGTACCTTAGGAGCAACAACAGTAGCAGCTTTAACAACAAGAGTGCTAAAACATCTTTGGTTAAGACATTTTCTCAAAGGTACAAAAGCTGCAACTTTGACTGATGAATTTCTAAGCCCATCAAAACTGGGTAAACCCCTGCTTGAAACAGTAGCAGATGTTGCTGTAAGCTGTGCTGCAGCCATATTTTTTCTGCATTAATCAAAATAATACTAATGAAACTTGTGTAAACAAATTCTTTAGATACCCATTCAATTCATTACCAAGAAATTTAAGGTTATTTATGGTACAAATTGCAGTGTAAATTCAAATACTGTAAGAACATTAATGAAATTACCAGATGAAAAAATGGGAAATTTGAAGAATTGAGAAAATGGGTCATTGAAAGATTACCTTTTTAATTAGTGGGTAGGTTGAGAGTGGATGAAGTGTGAGAAGGGTGAAATGAAAATGAGTTAGAGATGATATTGGTGGATAATAAAACCCTAGAGAGTTCGAGGCTTGCAAGGGAGGTCTATCAGTACACAAATTCTCGGTTCAAATGGACATTATCCGTCATAAGTTTAAAACGGTCAAATACATCTCATATCTCCCCACTTGTTGCCTAAAGTATACCAAGCTTTAGACGGATAGTACTCATCTTAAATAAGACTTACTGTTATCAGTTAGTCACCCAATACTTGAATAGTGTCGCAGAGTGCGTGTGTGATAAGATGGATACTCTAAGGTTTCGTACAAGTAGAGATGGAAGTAGCACGTGGGGTGGCACGCAGGCCCAACACAACATGGTACACCATGGACCGTAGGCAGTGCCTGAGCTGAAGTTTGAGAAAAAAGACCGTACCTATGTCATAAGGCTTGCCAGCTATAATGAAAGGCTACTGGGTTTGATAGGAATATTGGGCCAGGACCTTGCAATCAACTCCTCGGTAGCCCTTTTTAGCTATTATTATGAAAGGCTACTGCGTTTGATAGGGCTATTGGCCAGATCCTTGCAATCAACTACCCCGCACAGGCGCACACGCTCACTTAGGCCCGCTCGATAATCCAACAAAGGAAGCAGGAAACACCGTTCAAAATGAATGGTAACTTAGGGTTTGGCCTAGTTTTTTTGAAGTGTTTTTAGTCACTAAAAGTCTAAACATGGCCAAACAGTTATTTTTTACTACTTAAAAATTACTTTTAATAAACTCAATTAAGTTTTGGTGCTCAAAAATAAAAGCATCAATTTGGTGCTTCTACTTTTACTTCTTCTTCTATAATATCTAATATACAAAATGATAAATTTGTATGTTATAAATATTTTAATAAAATAAAATAAATACATTTTCATTTATATTTTTTCATTCCATACAAATAGAGACCCATTTTGATATACTTTAATCATAATATTTTCATTTTGCATTTTCTTAGGTAGAGAAAACTTCTTTTTAGAAATAGTTGTGTAAAATAGTAGTCAAACACATTATTTTTCCAAGAAGTAGCTTCCAAAAAAGCTCATGTTCAAAAGTAGAAATTACTTATAGATAGCTAGGTCAAACATGCTCTCACACACTTTTTTTAGTAAAGTATGTAGGTAACGTGTATAGATATAGTTTTTGTTTTTGGAGTCAGTGAGGATTCCAATGGAATTCATGAACCCCCACTAAAAGCACCCTAAACGAACTGTGAGTAAGGTGGCACACGAGCCACGGGAAAATTATTATCTTTTGACAACCAGCTAATTCGAGTATATAGTACAACCTCCTATTTAATGTGATTTTTCCTTTTCATTTGGGCTCTTAGATTAAGGAAACGAATTTGGAACACACAAAACACAAATCCCACATACAATTGAATATGGATCATACAAATCACACAACCTCACATCCCAAAAATGTAATAGAGTAGAAAATTTTGAGTAGCCCAAAAAGAAAATGGTGAAAAACACTTTGAATAGGCACAAATTCTCATTTGTGACGGGCATATCTATCGCAAACTTGCGACGGGTCAAATACTACTTATGTGGAGTAGATAAGACAAAAGCAGAGTGCCTTGGGAGTAGCATTCTATTTTGTCTTATCTACCCACATGGGTAGTATTTGACCCGTCGCAAGCTTGTGACGGATATACCCCTTCTATTCAACAACGAGTTTCCCTTGTGACGGATAATTAAAGTGTAATATTTATTATTTTTATTTTATATATAAGATATTACTTTAATTAATTATAAATAAACAATTGAAGGGGAAAAATAAACATATTATCAAAAATTCATATTTAAGACGGTACATTATCCCTCTAAAACTTAAGACAGTCAATACATACAAAATCATTCTACTTATTGTCTAAAAAATACCCAATTTATTGTACCACCATAAAGGTAGTATATCTGTATATGATTATATGACCCGTCTTGCATTATCCGTTTTAAGCAATACGTACTAACATATTATACGTTATTGACCCGCTTGGCAATCAAAGTTAGGTGAATGCGCGTGAAACTTGGCATATACCCTACTATAATAAATTTCGATTAAATAGAGTCAGAGACAAGAATAGAAGAAGCTTTTATTTATTTATATTGTTAATTTGTCACGTTTTCTGACCAACACACTTTTGAAATAATCCTTGCAAAGTTGCAATATAATAAAGTACAGAATGTGCAAGCCATACGTCGATAGTAGAGGAAGGTTGGTTACCACTTGCCTAAAAAGTTGCTCATGTAAATAACTCAATAGCCAGTGTTTTTTTTATGGGTATATTCGTCATAAGCTTAAAACGGGCTAAGTGTTACCTATGTGAATAGATACGACAAAACACATTACTAATCTCTAGGCTCTTTGTTTTTGTCTTTTCAGCCTGTATAACTAGATCTGTCGTAAGCTTGTGACAAATATATCTGAAATGCGAATTTTTTAATAACTAAATACGATTATTATTGTTTCCATTGTTTCATGGGAAGCCACATGCATTTGTCGGATTGGAATCTTTAGGTGGAAGCTTCACCATCATCTCTCAAGTCTCCACCCATGCATGGCCACAATAATCATAGTTCTATTATTATATGATTATATGATATGATAATCTAAATTAAATCAACGACTCCAATTATCATATTTTTCTTCTTTGGCGTGTTTACATAAACCATTGTTTATAGGAAAGCGATAGGGCGCCACCCGGTGGTACGGAATCTCGGTACCACCCTAATTAAATAAAAAGAAAAATCAAGATAATAATAAATTGTTTTTGATTTTGCGTCAAACAGTTAAGGGTAAAAATGTAATTAGCATAAAAGAATTTAGAAGATTATCAATGTGTATATCACTTCATCTTTTGATTATGAACTTACTCAAAAGTCCATAAATAACTTACTCAAAAGTCTGTAATCTATTAACATCAGAAATTATAATTAGAACATTACGTATTTATCGAATAACAGTAATGTAATATCCCTGAAAAGTAATAATAATAAAGTAAAAAAAAATGTAATATGACGAGTATATATTGAGACTTTATTAAACGGTATAGACTACTATCCGACTAAACTGGACTTAGCTCATAGGCCATAGACGGTTCGACCCAAAATTATTGAATCCAATATTGATGAACATATAGTTTCCCGAGCTAAAAAGTATCTTTACTCAGACCCTTTATAAAATGTAATAGCAATAATAATAATATGAATTCTTTTGTTAAATTATAAACTAAATAATGTTAGATATTATAGTTTTAAGATAAATATAGTAGAAGTAGTGAAGTAAAAACAAAACAAAACAAAGATAACTATATATGCATTAATCTAGCATGTTACGTAAGTGATAATGTCAATTTGATTTAATCTTGTAGTATGGCTTATCAAGGTGCTAAGTGATAAGGTCAATTATAAACACTCATGACTTACTTATTAAGTCTTGTAAGAAGGAAAAGAAAAGTAGAACACTATCAATGTGCTATGTGCAGGTAAACTGACTTCTGAGTACTATAAATAGGACATGAGACCTTCTCATTTTTGGATATAGAAAAATAAGAGCTACAAGGAGTAACGTGATCAAATGGGGTACATATATAAGTATAGTTTACACAAATACAAATAGTAATAAGGTATGACTTCGGGACCCTTTATCGTTATAATTATTTAGTTACCGTCTTATACATATGTAAAATAAGAGGATAGTATAAGTACTTGTTTATAATATTTTATTCGTAAGTTTTGTAATAGAACCGTTATAATGCCTGTATGGTTTTAGGACCCTTTAAAGTAGAAATTAATAATTTCAGATGACATTATAAGTCATTGTTTATAAAAATAAGGAGTGTAGATTTCATATTATTGTTATTTTACTACTCACATGTTATATTAATGTCCATTATACTATAACATTGTTATGTAATGTTGTTATGCTCGTTTTTCATATAATGTACATTTGGCCAATTGTAGCATTCGGGATACGATTACGGGAAGGGGATGACATTACAAATTTAACCTGTGTACATGGAAGGGAGCACGGCTCCATGATATGAGAACTGCGGTTCTGGTTATTACTGGTGGAAGTGCCAGGGGGTTACATAAATAAAAAAAGTATATGGTCCTGTGTACATGGAGGAGGGCTTAGCCCAGGGGAGTAATTACTCCGTAATGTGTCTCACTTCAGTAATGGTAGACTGTTATATATATTATTGTGAAATGAATGTTGCATACTGATATGACAAATTGTGCATGTCTATTTAAAAATGAATGGATGATATTCATGTGGCATATAATTTATATGTGAGACATAAAAGAGATAAAATAGTGAAATGAGAGCTTAAGGCCGGTGGAGGCAACCGGAGTCATACTCAGCCTGTGGTTGGCTGATTCCGTTACTTTCATTCTTTTTCAGGTACAAGTATCGGGGAGGGTCAAGTGTGAGGATTTCATATAGAAGATAAGACTTATAAGATGTATAATTCAACTAAATAAAGTTTTAATTTTAATTCTTTTCAAATGTATGTACTTTATGGTATAGCCTTGTATTTTCCGGAAGGGAAATACGGCGGTGACGCCCTGTAATCTCGCTTCCATTTTTATTAATAAAATGAATTATTTAGTGCTCCCTGTGTACTTGAATTTCGGGGCGTTACAAAATGGTATCAAAGCAACCCTACAACCGCGTGTTGAGCCTTCGACCATACGTTTAGTGGGGTGAAATATTCTAGGACTAAATTTTTTTTAAGAAGTAAAGATAACTAAAATAAAATAGAAATTGACTAAGAGAGAGTGGGTAGATATTGGTCGGGTAGATCTTAATGAAGCTAGTATCGTTATTTATTTACGGTGTTAGTTCGTTGTGTACCGAGTCATAACTAAATATATGCTTTCTTCATATAGTATCAAGTTTTTATTTTCTAAAGTAAGCTAATGTGAAAGTAAGTTAACTTTAAGAACAATATTTATGTTAAGGAAGATAAAGATCAAGATTGTTTTTTTTTCTTAATTCAAAAGAAAATAACAAGAACAAGATACGTAACATGAGATTATTTTGTGTGTACAACTAAATATGTGGTGACTTTGACAATGTGATCTTTTAAAATTTACGTACACTAAGACCCAAATTAATTTGTTAAGATGTAGGCCTAAACTAATATATAATATAAAGACAGAGTCTTATATTTGGGTAAGTTCGGCAAAATTTGGGGAAACCAGTGTTTTTAAGGTGCTGTTGTGTACAGATAAAGAGTGGGACCTTGAGAGTGTGTAGTAGGAGAAGGGATGGGAGAGTAAGGCATATGAGAGTGGCGAGTGGGAAAAGCATACGAGAGGTTATCGTGGTAGATTCATTGGCTCGGTAAGGGAAATAGACTATTAAGGTTAAAGAGTGTGTTGTGTTAGCACCATCGGGCGGGTAGTTAGCTATCAAGAAGATACCCGAGGATGATAGGGACCCATATGAATTAGGGAGGAGGATAGGGACCCATATGAACTAGGGTATAGTCATTGGATGATGAACCCTTCAGATAAGGAGGATGAGTAAGCGAGGAGTACTCGACTTTTGGTCCAACCAACAAAGACTAACGAGTTTTAACCATCAAATTTTGGTTGTAAGTATCCATTGGTTGTTTAGTGTGGTATATGTAATTGTAAGTGAATTTGTTAGGTTGGATGGATGGTGGTATAAATAAACTCGGTTAGTCTAAATATTTAAAACTTGTTGTAAGAAAATTCTATATAGACATGTAACAAATAAATGTAATAAAACTTGAATAGTAACTTATGTTAATGACTATTTCTCAAATTAAATGTGAGAAAAACATTAAAATAAATATACATTTAAAATTGGGTAGAAGTAAGTAATTTAAAATTGAAGTTAGAAGAAAATTTATGATCATCATATACGTTTAATAGAGAAAATTACAAAACATTTAATATTAATGTTACGATAATGGGGTTGATATCTTATAAGAGTAATTAATATTCAGAATGGTGGGGTGAAGAATGAAAAGTTTCATTATGTTAGTTAGATGTTGGTATGTATAGCTTAGCATTGTGATAAGATAATTAAGTTGTAACATTTAGTGTTACACTAGGAAGCTCGAAAGATAACTACAAATTAGATATTATATTGGGAAGCTCGAAATTGTTAAAAGTTGCATTGTTGAAAAAAAAACTAATAGTGATCTAATTAAAGAATAAACCAATACATTGTAGAATGAAATTTGTAATTGATTTACTGTAAGAATAAGACATCAGCACTTATTAATCACAAATGGTGAGTAACAATAAAAAAAAAATATATAGTCAGAATTTAATTATTACCTAATGCAAGTATTTAAATAGTTGAAAGAAAAAAATTCTCATAAACGAAAAGTTACACTTTTAAGGTAATGTACGTTGAAAATACTCATTAACTTAAAAATTTATATCAGAATATTATTTAATGGCCATTTTAGAATCCAAATTAGACTTCCCACAAAAACAAGGAGAGCTTTATGTTCGCAGGATTGAAGATTCGTGGTCTAATACTAATATAAGCGCATGATTAAAGATACGCTAATATTTTATACTAAAATTTTTCATTTTATATTAAGTCGATTATATCTGCCAAATTAAAGTTTAGTAATTTAGTATGACCGGAGATCCGCATGTAATAGGTTAGACTTAGAATAATATATTATCAAAGTGAAATAAGAGATGTGAGATAATTAAAAATGCAATATTACATTGAGGATGTGTACTTAGTAATTAGATATGAAGTTAAAGTACAAAAAAAGAAAATATTATTACAATTTGTTCTTTGAATAATTGGATTGGCTTCAATTGAATTTAACTTGGATCAAACTTGAAAATTGTATTTTACTAAATAAATTATGATATGATGGTTACAAAAAAAAAAAGTGTCTCAAGAAACTAATAGTAGATGTTAAGATTATTGACTTTGCACGTATATATATTGACGAGCTTAGAAAAAAATAATTAGGGAAATTGATTTACGAGCTTAAACTATATGTATAATAGTGTCATTACATACAAAAGTAAGAAATGATATAACGTTTGTGCACCCGAGGGAGGAATTGTCACCCGTGACCCTTGGGGTACGAAGATGAGACTGAGGTGAGAATTATTTTGATGATAGGATGTGACTGTGTTAGATTACACTGTTAATTTGAAATCAATCTAATTTTCTATAGTGTTTTACATCATTCCAATCGACCATTCTATCTTTAAGATTTATACTTCTTACCTTCCACTGATTAAATCTAGGTGTTGGTCCCATTATTCAAAAGTTTTGATATTCAAATTGATTGCCTATTACGGAAATTTTTAACTGTCAAGTTAGTCCTTCTAGTGTTTTCAAACGGTTTATTTTGTATGTAAATTTGTACCTTTAAAAAAAAAATGAATTGGAATGAACTTTTCAATTTTGTTTTTATTTGCCTTTGGGAGGTTGGTGTGATGTTAGGACTTGTTATTGGAGACGTCTAATAAATCGGTTCAACGCACGCCTACTAGCACATACTTTGAGTTTGTCATTGAATTGGATTACTTGAATTCTTGTTCGCGACGGGAATTCATGCGTTTCAATATATGAGACATACAGTTTTTATCCATTTCATACATCTGATTGAAAGACTTTTATTTGATTAAATTCTTATAACTTTCATGAGTTTTGAGGAACCAAAAGTTAACTTTTCCAATTTTTTTCGTTTTCAAGTTTCGGGACGAAACTTATTTTAAGGAGGGTAGAATGTAATATCCCTGAAAAGTAATAATAATAAAGTAAAAAAAAATGTAATATGACGAGTATATATTGAGACTTTATTAAACGGTATAGACTACTATCCGACTAAACTGGACTTAGCTCATAGGCCATAGACGGTTCGATCCAAAATTATTGAATCCAATATTGATGAACATATAGTTTCCCGAGCTAAAAAGTATCTTTACTCAGACCCTTTATAAAATGTAATAGCAATAATAATAATATGAATTCTTTTGTTAAATTATAAACTAAATAATGTTAGATATTATAGTTTTAAGATAAATATAGTAGAAGTAGTGAAGTAAAAACAAAACAAAACAAAGATAACTATATATGCATTAATCTAGCATGTTACGTAAGTGATAATGTCAATTTGATTTAATCTTGTAGTATGGCTTATCAAGGTGCTAAGTGATAAGGTCAATTATAAACACTCATGACTTACTTATTAAGTCTTGTAAGAAGGAAAAGAAAAGTAGAACACTATCAATGTGCTATGTGCAGGTAAACTGACTTCTGAGTACTATAAATAGGACATGAGACCTTCTCATTTTTGGATATAGAAAAATAAGAGCTACAAGGAGTAACGTGATCAAATGGGGTACATATATAAGTATAGTTTACACAAATACAAATAGTAATAAGGTATGACTTCGGGACCCTTTATCGTTATAATTATTTAGTTACCGTCTTATACATATGTAAAATAAGAGGATAGTATAAGTACTTGTTTATAATATTTTATTCGTAAGTTTTGTAATAGAACCGTTATAATGCCTGTATGGTTTTAGGACCCTTTAAAGTAGAAATTAATAATTTCAGATGACATTATAAGTCATTGTTTATAAAAATAAGGAGTGTAGATTTCATATTATTGTTATTTTACTACTCACATGTTATATTAATGTCCATTATACTATAACATTGTTATGTAATGTTGTTATGCTCGTTTTTCATATAATGTACATTTGGCCAATTGTAGCATTCGGGATACGATTACGGGAAGGGGATGACATTACAAATTTAACCTGTGTACATGGAAGGGAGCATGGCTCCATGATATGAGAACTGCGGTTCTGGTTATTACTGGTGAAAGTGACAGGGGGTTACATAAATAATTATATGGTCCTGTGTACATGGAGGAGGGCTTAGCCCAGGGGAGTAATTACTCCGTAATGTATCTCACTTCAGTAATGGTAGACCGCTATTACTCTGAAATGAAATGTTGCATACTAATATGACAAATTGTGCATGTCTATTTAAAAATGAATGGATGATACTCATGTGGCATATTATTTATATGTGAGACATAAAAGAGATAAAATAGTGAAATGAGAGCCTAAGGCCGGTGGAGACAACCGGAGTCATACTCAGCCTGTGGTTGGATGATTCCGTTACTTTCATTCTTTTTCAGGTACAAGTATCAGGGAGGGTCAAGTGTGAGGATTTTATATAGAAGATAAGACTTATAAGATGTATAATTCAACTAAATAAAGTTTTAATTTTAATTTTTTTCAAATGTATTTACTTTATGGTATAGCCTTGTATTTTCCGGAAGGGAAATACGGCGGTGACGCCCTGTAATCTCGCTTCCATTTTTATTAATAAAATGAATTATTTTGTGCTCCTTGTGTACTTGAATTTCGGGGCGTTACAAGTAACTACATTATATATGGCACGAGAATCAAATAAGTAGCGAAAGAGACATTTGTTGAACGACGGTAAGTCGGTAACGACGTTGTATAACTACGTACTTCATCTTCTTGACCATGGTTTAATGCACGCTATAAATGTGGTTTATAGTTAAGTGAGACGATCTCGTATTACATTAATATTTAAGACAATGAAAAGAAAAATTGTTAATCAACCCTTTTATTCGGTACACGATTTGTATATACTTTTGTAAATTAACGTTAAACTTTATATAAATGATTTTCATTAATATCTGAGTAGAATATTTCATCCATGCATTTCCCATCAAAACTACATCAAAACTACATTTACAGTGCTTAATACTCCATTGTTCTCACAAACACCAATGATCCATGTTAAATTTCATGTCAAAGTCAGTTTCGTGATGTTAGAGTTTGTTGGAGAAAATATAGGAATAATATTAGGAGCTAACTAATAAATTATGTCTTTCAATATATTGTTTATGCCTAAACTACCCTTTATTATAAACTAGATTGAAATTCAAAATTTTAAAGAGGGAAACCAAAAATGTTAAATAATTTACAATTTTACCCTCGGTGGTACTCAATTTGAGTACCACCCGGTGGCGTCATCTCATTTTCCTTGTTTATATCATCTGCTCCATAACCTTTATAGTAAAGTATGTCGCTTACTATTTACAAAGTTTTGTATACCACATTTTTTATCTAATAAACACACAACTGAGTATATCATTAGACAAAGTATTAGACACGGTCACACGGGTATGTACAAATGTTACTCATAATAACTTGTTTCGCCCCGTCACAAATGAAATTTATGAACAAATATCAAGCTCCTCAAGAAATCTGGCATAGCGATTAATAATCTCAATGTATGTACTTTTGTGGTCACCTTTTCGATTTTCTACATCCAACTTTTAATTTATTATATTAAATAGGGTTAATTAATGAGAATACTCCAAACTATTAGAGTTCTTCTCAAAATACTCCAAACACTAATTTAACTACCAATATAATCAACTATTACACTCATCTGCTTTTAATAGAATTAGCTCTTTATTAACTTGTAGTAGCAGGTTATTTTCACCTTTTTCATTATAGATGATTTCATATCTTTCCTCTACCCTATACTAAAAAAATCCAGAAACACACCCTTCAAATACCAAAAAATCAATCAAAACACAAAAAACAAAGTTCAATACTAACTCAGAATACCAAATCACTTTTATTGTGTTCACATGAACCCTAACCTAATACGACTAACACCATAACTAATACGACTTTCCCAAACTAACAAATCTTATCTTTCCCTTAATTACCAAATCTGATACGGCTAACACCGTAACTCCGTCAATATATTTGTCGCGCTTTTGGTTGATTCATATGTATAGAGAAGATGAAGAAGGAGAGTGAGACTCAGAAGAAGAAGAACATGAAGAAGGAGAAGAAGTTTTCCACTAACTACATCGTGCTTTCTAACGCCGGTGCTTCTTTAATTTGATGAGTGATAATATTGTTGAAGAACATGATAATACGCCGGTGCTTTCTAACATGAAGAAGGAGAAGAAGGACGAATGTGGAGGTACATGATGATGAGGAGTGAAAGGAGGGTAAGGTAGATGTTGGTTTTGTGAATGGAGATGGCAAAGAGGATGAAGGACTGGAGGAGATTAATGGGGGGTTCTGAAGAAAAAAAAAAAGATTAATAGTGTTTTTCTATAATATAAATATAATAAATTTAATAAAAATAGGTGAAAAAAGAGAAAAGAACCGGTTTAGCAGGTAGCCAATCCACTTATTTTAGTATAAGAGAATACATGTAAAAGTTAGGTATATTGGTAGTTAAAATAAAATGTAAAGTATTTTAAGAAGCACCTTTATAGTTGGGAGTATTGTTATTAAATAATCTTATTAAAAATAATACTTTGTATTTTGTTGTATATGGACGCAGTATAACACATTATCGTACACTTAATTAATGAGAAGAATAGAATTGCTGACCCATCTCATTAACAAGCAAGCACAATATAAGTCCAATATAAAATTAGTATTCTCTTCAAGTAAAAAAAAACATAGATACATGAAGATTGAGCTTCCCTTTTTTGCATATATCATCTCTCTTTCAAGACCATCTCAAGGGTGAAATGAAGTAAAAATATTTTTAACTCCGTCTCAAGAAAAGACTAGCTTCACTAAATAGAAAATTCTCATGATTGGCGAGGTTTATGAATGGCCTATACCGGTCTAGTCATAATTTTTACCATGGAAAAGTATTGTTTAGTCCGTCTTCTACTTCTATTATGATAAAATGAAGGTATGAAAGTAAATAAGCATTTATAATTTTATATAGACCTTATATAATTCATCTCACGGGGATGAAATGAATTTGAGAGGCTAGCTTAAAATAATTACAGATGCTGAGCAGCATCACAAAAATGTCAGTTCTAGCGAAATTCCAGAACGGTTTTAACGGAAAAAAAAACAACACTAGAAAGCTAATGACAATAAGCATTTATTTAATAATTATGATTAATTTCTATAATAGTACTGTTGTTTTGCATTAGAGTTGTTGTTGCTGGAAAATTGGGAGTGAATTCAATCCGAGCCAAGCATTGCCGTTGACAGGCTTCGTCGCACCTCCATCAAGGCCGTTTCCACATAGGGGTGCTTTGCCAACAAGCCTAAAAATACCGAAGCCAAAAAGGATAATTAGATGCATGTTTTATGTATTTCAGCTACATAATTAAAGGACACAATTTCGAATAATATCAACATGAAACCGTCTTTCCATAACGTCATTGATAAGGTTGTCAGCATTACCAAACATAGTCGAGCAATTAGTAGGACGACATCACGACAATGAGATACTGTTAGTCGTTTACAACATCTCTATCATAATACTTCATCATGATAAGGCATGGCATTGAGACAAATAAATGCGAACACATGTAGCGACTATCTCGTGCATCTCGCACCTCCTATTATTTTGTGGAATATCTACAATGTGTCGACATTCCAAAGGAATAGATGTTCATTTTGAAACAGATTTTCAAACTACAGTTCTCATCCACAAAACTAGAAAAAAAAAATCACATGGGTTATCTCAGCCCAACTCCTGTCATGTGTGTTAAAAGCCAAGGTATCAACCAATCAAAAGACGCGAAACAAAAATATGACGATTTATCAAGGTTTTTAAAATCACTGTGACCGCAGTTTACAATATTTTAAGGCAATATTTTTCATATTTTACGCTATTAGACTGTGATACCCTAAACCATGGCCGTGATGGCAAGTAGGAGCTGCCGCCCTAGGGATGTTGAATTTGAATTTATTCAAGGGGCTAGTAGGTCCGCCGCCCAGTGATACTGTAACTTTTTCAAATATCACCCCAATTTTTCGATCTATGTTACGAGCCCTTAGGCCTTAACATTAAAACTTCACTACGTCACTACACAGTGGACCCGTGATTAAGATTTAAAGATTAATTTGATCTACTAACTTTTATTTGTAGCAAAAAAAAAAACCAACTTTTATACTTGATTTTCGTATTTTAGAGGCCAAATTCATAACTTCAAATACAGGAAAAAGTTCCCTAAATTGAGGATCACACATATTGCTTGATTTTAGTAGTGAAAAGTTAAACAAGACACATGAAACATGAAGGCTGAAAAAACCATGGCTTACCTATCCTTTCGTTTCTCCAGGAAGCGGTGAAGTGAGGCCTTCCTAGCAATGGGAAGATCTGTGCATCAGAAACAAACATGATTAATTTCAACCAACAAGTATCAACTTCTTTAAATATGATCTAATCAATCATCGGACTTACCAGATGCACACACAGCAGGTCGCGACACAGCAACAGCCGCGGGGATGACATTGTTACCAAAGCTAGGAGCACCCCCAGTCAAGTTTTGAGATTGGCTCAGGCTTGGGCTCGAGTTTGCATTAATGCTCTGCTTAGGACTGGGAACTGAAACAGAAACAGGAACCGGGCTAGCAGGAGTTTCGACCTTCCTCTTTTTAAGGCTTGATTCAAAACTGCTTGCCAGGTTCATAACCTCATTTGCCTTGTCGGCAGGCAATTCTTCGAACACTACGACTTGCCCTCCATAGAAAATCGTCATTTGTGCAACCGGTGCCTCTGGAGTTGCACGCTTGTTCACACTGTACCAAACAAACACGAGTACCACTCAGACTCAGCCCACTTACGTTCAACCAGATTGCAGGTGTTAGCTGATAAATTCATTAGTAATAATATCCAAATCCTCGGTTAAAACCCGTCAGTATCAAAAACCCAAAACCGCCTTATCTCTTGTAAATTAAGAAGTATTTTGCACATAATAATGGTTCTAAATTAGAACTTTACCCAAAAATAAAAATGAGCAACAACTCATGAACTCAAAAACTACAATTTCTCATAAAACCCAATAACATGATTAGCAATTTTTCAACAACTGAATATATAATCTAATAATGGGTGTTTTAATACAAAATATTTTGGCCCTTAAAACCCATTTCCATATTTATACCTCCTTCAGCCACAAAAAATAATTAGTGGGAATAATTCATACTATAGGCCGCCTTCCTATAATACTCCAAACTACGCTTAAACTCGCTATAATCTTAACTATTCCACTCCCTTCCCTTACTGAACTTGTTCATTTTTCCTCAACATTTAATAGACTACATTCTCCCCAACTTTATTCCAAACACAAAAGCATCAACCGAGTAGTCACTCCGTTAATCAAAGCTAAACAAATGATTGAGGCGTATCTATTTGGCCAATTTGACTTAATATATTTGAAGAAATAATAATCAATGAATGAATATATAAATAAATGAATAAAATTGAACAAACCATGAATTAAAGCCAGAAATTTGAGGAAAAAGATCGATGGTACGACCAATAGAGCTAGCATTAGAATCATCAGCTTGTTTAACAGGGAACAAATTCATAGTTGATCGATTAAACCCTTCAACTGCTGCAGATGCACCTATTTATTTCCATATAAAATAAAAGAATTATTAAGAAAATATTTGACTTTATAGATCTATGAATAGTAGAGGAGTATTCATTATTATTAAAAGTAATAATAATAATAATAATAATAACAACGGTTTTTCTATCCTAGGACCCCTAGGCACATGTTAAGAAAACCTAAATGAAAATAATTAATTGCTAGATACATGGAAAATTAAAATGGTAACAACCTTTAACTTTTTTCAATAGAAAAACCTCCAATTATTTCCATTTTGGTTTTCTTAACATGTGCATAGTGGACCTATGATAGAAAAACCGTAGTAATAATAATAATAATATAAACGTACACGAGAAGTGTCAAGGTTGTTGGGAAAAGCAAGAGCGCGTTTTTCCTTAACATATTGACTTAAGAGATTGCAAGTTTGTGAGAAATTCATCTTTTGTGCTAAAGAGTTAGACATGTTTGATTGGTTTGTTTGCAATTGAATAAAACCAAACAAAAGTAAGAGTGATTAATATTAGAGAGGTGTAGTTTGATTTATTTGCAAAGTAGGAATTTATTGGGAGGGTGTTGTTGGGTTGGGAAGGTGGTTGCTTTTGTTATGGTGTAGTAGTAATACTTTATTGTTTAATAGGGTGGCTTATTAAGCACGAGGAATATAAATGGATTAATGAGGTGAGAGGTGTTTGTGGCCTGTGGGAATCATGGCGGGCCTCTTTTTATAACTACTCTTCATATACTCCCTCCCTCCTAGTTTGATTGTTGTTCCCTCTTTTCTATTTGAGCTTAATTTGATGTTCTTCCCTCTTTCCTTATTTAGAAGCTTTTGTGTGGTCTAAATTCAATTGCATGTGGGGTAGTGTGTTTTGTGTGGTCCAAATTCACTTCCTTAATCTTTGTGCACAAAAGAAAAGGGAAGAACAAGTAAACTAGGAGGGAGTATTAATTTAAATTAAATTTAAAAAATAACGTAAGGAAGGAAGACCGGGCAAAATGAGTCACACCCGAATGACCCCACCCGAAAAACCAACCTACTATTCGACGTCGACAAATTACTAAATAACGTCGACAAAAAATAATGAATTACCTAAATCGCCCCTTCTTCTAACTTTTTCTTTATAACTCCCAACACCAACTCTTTTCATATAATTCCCAAAACAGAAAATCGCTCACCAAAAATTTAAAAACCGTTTTTGAAATATATTTTTTGCCGTCATCATCGTTTCACTTCCAACACCACCGCTTCAATTCCGCCACCAAGTTCAACGATTCGACAATGTAACTGCTCTTGATTACTTGAATTTTGTTTTTGTTTTTGTAATTTGTTAGGAGATTTAGATTTATCGTAGTTTTAATTATTGTTAGAACGGTATAGATCGATCCCCCGAACCATAGCCATGTATGACGGAAAAATTGAAAAAAATAAAAAAAAATAAAATAAAAGTGACAGCTGAACTGGACGTGGAACATTCACGTCCAGACCTAGGTCCAGGCGTGAAGGTTTCACGTCCAGACCTAGGATTGGACGTGATTGTTCCACCCCCAGTCCTACGTCTGGACGTGAAACCGTCACGCCCAAACCTAGGTCTGGACGTGAAACCTTCACGCCTGGACCTAGGTCTGGACGTGAATGTTCCACGCCCAGTTCAAAGCCGATACTTTTTTTTTTTTTTTCATTTTTTCCGTCTTTCCGTAAGTTAAATTCGTCGTTATTGTTTTTAAAAAAATATAATCTCCGTCTTTTCGTAAGCTAAATTCGTCGGTGTTGTTTTTAAAAAATATAATCGTCAAAATTCCGTGAGCTAATTTCGTCTTTTATGAATATTAATTATTTTCTCCGGAAAGACGGAATTTTTTTTTTACAATAACGAGCATATTACCGTTGTTATAGTTTAGGGTTTAGGGTTCAAAGCCGATACTTTTTTTTTTTTCAATTTTTCCGTGTTTCCGTAAGTTAAATTCGTCGTTATTGTTTTTAAAAAATATAATCTTCGTCTTTTCGTAAGCTATGTTCGTCGGTGTTGTTTTTAAAAATATAATCGTCAAAATTCCGTGAGCTAATTTTGTCTTTTATGAATATTAATTATTTTCCCCGGAAAGACGAAAGTTTTTTTTAACAATAACGAGCATATTACCGTTGTTATAGTTTATGGTTTAGTTCAAAGCCGATATTAATTTTTTTTTCAATTTTTCCGTGTTTCCGTAAGTTAAATTCGCCGTTATTGTTTTTAAAAAATATAATCTCCGTCTTATCGTAAGTTAAATTCGTCGGTGTTGTTTTTAAAAAATATAATCGTCAAAATTTCGTGAGCTAATGCTGTCTTTTATGAATATTAATTATTTTCTCCGGAAATATAATCGTCAAAATTTCGTGAGCTAAATTCTCTTCTCCCCGGAGAAAAATGTTGTCACTGTTGTTTAAAAAAGATATAATTTCCGTCATTCCGTATCTTTCCGTAAGCTAATAGTATTGTTTAATGAAGATATAATTTCCGTCATTCCGCTATTGTTTAAAAAAAGAACTTAAATATCTTTAAAATCTGTTAATATATGTAAATCCCCTAATTTTAATGTTTATTTGTGATTAGATGGCCGGTAAAGGAAAGGGGTTATTTACTAGTCGAGTTGATAACCGAGATGTCACCGCATCAGCACGTGGTCGGAAGACGAACCCGATTGTGAGTGAGGTAGCTCCGGTAGTTGAGGAGGGTTGTCTTCACGTTCAGGTATGAGGACTATTGTTGGTTGCTTGTCGTTGTTGCAAGCTTGGATCTTTGAGTATTTTCCTATCTTTCAACCCGCTCCACCCGCGGTTGCTGAGGGTAGTCAGCCAAGGGCCCACTGTTGGAATCATGTTGGTCCTTTTCCTCAGACTGAGCATAAGTTGGTGGAGTATCGGGGTATTCTAGACGGTCTTACCGTTGGTTCTGTTATGTGGGAGCCGTATGGTCCCCGTCAGGAGGAGTGCTATCCTCGTACCCTTTTCTCCGGTTGTGTACGGTTCATGGACATCGTTGAACCGTACCAACCTGATCGTTGTTTACGACAGTTTGGGTACAAGCAGATGGTTCCTGCGCCCATTATTCCGGTGAAAGCCCACCGTCCATCTTCGGGATTAGGGTATGACGTGGAAGTAGGTCCGTTAGCAGATCATCTATGGGATAATTGGAAGGATCACCGAGTCCACCTTATTAGTAGATCGGAACCAGCTACTTTCCCGGGGGAGACAACCAAAGATTACGAGACGTGGTTTCAAAACGTATCTCACCCGTTCATTATTGATCCCGATCATCTAGATGCCCTTACCACGTGACAATGTCGTTGTCAACATTGAGGTAAATTTTGTGTGTTTATGTGACAACCCTCGCGACATGCGGAAAAGATAAAACAT